>JYFJ02003663.1:0-39042 GCA_000934665.2 Catajapyx aquilonaris | reverse complement strand
CGTCACTCACTCGATTTGTAAACAGTGGCAACAATGGAAGCGCTCTCCATGGGCTGATGTTCGAATTGGCCCGCCGGACGGGGTGGCCAGGTAACGGGCTACAATATAAGCAGCTTAGGCTGAATTTGTCAATAACTAAAACGACAAAAAAGTTTGATCACCCTGTATTGAGTTGAGGGGGGATCATGAGAATATATACTTACAGCCCGGCTATGGAAGCCTGCACGTATGAATTTAACATGGCTCCTCGAGCGGCCATCATTTCATCAAAATGATTCCGCGCGGATTTGATCTCCTGTAAAGTACAAGTCACGGATTTCTTAAAAGCATTTCCACTCCGCCATTGCAATATTTGTGAATACTCTGTACTGACTCTGTAGATTTTGCACAATAACATTGTATGAAGAGAAAATGAAAGAGAGCATACGGCATGCAAGGCACTGATGATCTTTGCAGCCTGTTTGATGTCTTTAACGTAATTCTTTTCCGTTTGGGTGCTGGCTTGCGAGCATGGGTAGCCCACTCTTATTTGGTCCAGAAATCCCAACCTAAAATAGTATACGCACTTAGTTTTATTTGGAGACAGCCGTTAGAAAGTAATCTTATTTAAATAATAGAGGGATTATTTGTATTTTGGCACCTGGATCCTTCTGGAGGTGTTTCGTCTGGCTTAGAGTAGGAGAGTTCATCGCGTAAATTATCCGCTTCCGTCATCCATTCCATATATTTTGGCGGGTAGAATTCCAAATGGGCACCGCGAGCTTCTTTAAAAATGGGCTGGAAAATGCTGTAAGTAGAATACATCACTCAAGATGTTCTGAAATTGGCTCATTATCAAAGTCACTAATAGTCCGGGTGTTAAGGGTTTTAACTTTGCATTTTGTGATGAAAGTATGAAACTCGGTACTCTTGTTTTTTGGACCCTTCTGAGCATTTATCTCGACGTGAGGCCACGATGACTCACCCCGCCGGGGGTCACTTTTGCAGGGTTGCCCCATCTACCAGGTGCAGAATACCTGTCGGTGATAAAAACATGAAACTTGCCACAATAATTGGCCTTTGGACACTCCTGAACATGTCTGCAATTGGGGCGACGATGACCGACCCCGCTATGGGTTAGTCACGGGGTTGCCAGATCTAACGGGTGCAACATGAGTTTATATTTGATTGGGCAGCTTGGATTCGGTGATAAAGACGTGAAACTGGGTACATTAGTTCTTTGGACACTTCTGCACATATCTGGATCGGGAGCCACGATGGCCGCGATGACCCACCCCGCTGGAGATCACTATCGCGGGGTTGCCATAATTAACAGACTGTGAGACACGCGTTTATATTTGAATATTATAATAATAATAATAATAATAATAATAATAATAATAATAATAATAATAATAATAATAATAATAATAATAATAATAATGGGGTAATGTGCTTTCGCCCCCACATGGGGGCATATCGCATGGACCTTTATTTATTGAGGTACATTTGGTGCCTATTCATTTGAAACGCCTGGGCCCACGTGCAGGATGACAGGAGGGGAAGCGCAAGGTGCAGTGCATCTGACGCTGTGGCCATTTTTAGTGAACTCCCCCGGGTGGTTTAGTCTGTGGAAATACCACCCGAGACGAAGCCAGAGGTGACCCTGAACTCTGCACGAGATGAAGGGGGTGTCCCCGGGTTGGAATCGAACCCGGGACGGCGGGACCTTAACATCCGTGGGCGCGTACGTTACCGCAGCATCACTTCGCTTCCCCTATATTCGAATATGGAGCCCCAGCGGGGTCGCTCATCGTGACCGCACGTCCAGATATATTCAGAAATGTCCAAATACCAATTTTGGCAAGTTTATCGTGGCTTTATCACGGAATGCAAGCTCTCTATTGAAATAAAAACGCAATTATGTTGCGCAGTGGGTTTGGCAACCCCGTGAAACTGACCCACACCGGGGTCAGCCATCGTGGCTCCACGTCTGAACATGTTCAGAAGTGTCCAAAGACCAAAGGTGACCAATTTCATGTCTTTATAACCGAATGCAATCGTCCTATTCATGTAGAGGTATGTTATTACACCTGTTCAATATGGCAACACTGTTAAATTGACCTCCAGCGGGGTGGGGCATCGTGGCCCCACGTCCAGACATGCTCAGAAGTGTCCAAATAAAGAGAGTACCGAGTTTCATACTTTTTATCACAAAATGCAAAGTTTGGGCAATTTGTCCCTTAGCACCTGGACTATAATATGTGAAGAGTGAGTCTAGATATTAATTGTTGACTTATTTACAGTTCGTTTTACAAGGAAAGATTGTTTTGCGCCAGTATTGTCACATTGAGGGCAGACTTTGACATAATTATATGGGAAGTGATACTATAAACCCTATTACCGTACTTTCTGTTGGATTTCTCCGAAACTTCAGTGTCCCCATTGCCTTTCTCCATGATATTGTCTTAATCGACAAAAAAATGCGTCCTTCCCATTAGATTAAAAAAGTTATAATGATTTCAATAAACACAGTTTCAATGGATACTCTACCACAACAATCAATGATATGTTTACTAAAATCTTTAAATGGTTTTGATGCTATCAAAAATAATATCTGGCAGTCCACGGAGGATTTTCCAGTCAAGTAGCGGAAAGGTCATATCTACAGCTATATATCACCCGTTGAGATGACAAGCACAGCTCGCAGTTTTGATCACACTTCATTATCCAGTTAATGTTGTGGCTCATGTTTGCCACCAAACGAAAACGGACCCCCAACTAGCAATGTCTAGCACACAAAAAAAGGACGCGCATGTTGGTTTAGCTGGGTGCAAGTAAGCGTCGGCGCATATATATCTGAGCAGAAGGTACGTCGAGAGATGGGAAGTGAACCAAACCAGATTCACTCCCCCAAAAAGTTTTCAGTTGGTGTATGGTGATGCTGTGGACAGAGTGGGCTGATGGCCAGGATGACCAGGCGCGCTTGGGATTTACACTTGCGTTACTAGGACACATGCGGGGGAAGCATTAGTAAGTTAAACAAGGTTACTGCAAAGCGCTTCGTGTGTTATGCTTGTTTGCATATGATTTATTCATGTTCGTGCAGTTTGTGGTAGCCTGGCTGTTGAGATGGGGGATATTAATATGCAACTGAGTAGCATTCATAATATTTGGTTGCTCTATTAAACACTATTGCAACTTTAAGCGAACTGCAGCTTTGGTGAATTGAGAGCACACAAATTGCATTGGACGGAGGGAAGTGATTTGAAGTTATTTGGACTTTTCCACTCTGCACGTTTCACAGGCAGTCATGGGTCATCAAGGAGTAGGACAGCCGTACAGGAACTGTTATTTTGACGCCTGGAACACAGCGTACTCTCAAGGTGAGCTAATATTTGGGAGATACAGAGTTTGTTGGCTGTCTTATTCATTTATTAGATAAACTTCTATTTCAAGTGCAGAATTATCAGAGTTACATTTTGGGCATTGTGTACTGAAGGGGTCAGTGTTCTGATTTTAAAACATTTTCATACAGTGTACACAACCATGATCTCGTAACTGCCATAAGGTATCCTTCAATCTTTAAACGCTCTTAAAAATACGTGACTCTGATCGTTGTGCATTTTTGTACGCTATACCATGTGGGGGTCACTTATCTTTTGCGCAATTTCTGTGTACATATTCAGCTCACATTTTAAAGAATCTTGACATTTTATTATTTGCATCAGTAAGATATCTGAAACTACGTCCAGTTAGCATGTTGCTCAGGGAAACATTGAAGGTCAAAAGAAGTAGACACCCAAATCGTCTCACTGAGATACCCTCTGGCTGAAAAGTGAGATAACGATTCTAATTCATTGCATCCCCAGCTATACCTCCAACTTTTATTTTTCCAATACTTGTAGTCGCCTGAGAGAATCCATATCCCTTTTCAGATTCATTATTCTGACTTTATCGCATGCGGACAACTTCACTGTAATATACTAACTTGTTGGCCTATCCCAGAGCAATAATTTTGCTTATAGGTATGTAAGAGCAACTACAGTAGTTGTCGACAAAACACGTAACTGACAATCCGACTAACCGAGCTTGTCATGATTTTAATTGCACTTCATATTACATTATGAGCAATGCGAGTTTGAACTACTTTGATATTGCATCAACGACCAGTGCTATCATAATTGACGTTTCGACTCAAACAGGTCGTACAGTCACTGGGACAATTTTTTTTTTACCAAATTAGATGCAACAGAACATAATATTCCTCCAAATGAACCGCTCCAGCATAAAGTAAACTTGAATTCCCACGACATGCTCACACCACGATCGAAGTCCCCTCATGAATATTATAATTTAAACATCATAATTTTATAGTTCCGGACCCCATTAAAGGTGTATGAACAGCAAAAACACATCAAAGTATACGTTCCTCATAACACGACTCCTTATCCACCATTTACAGCCACGAGACTCAACATTTACTCTGCTTGAAATCACTAAAATTTTGCCCAGGTGGATTTAATTAACGTCCCGGTTTCACGTATTTCCCACCGGACACAAAGTACGGTATATCCGATGTCCTTTTAATGACCACACGAATTAGTTGATGACACCACTTTGCAGGCCATAATTGGACAACATGCGTGAACAAATTTGCACGCGTCGCACCCTCGAGGGAAAAACTAACATGACCTTTTAGAATCGGTGGTGAAACAACAAAATCCGACCAGATTCGGCATGAACATCTAGAACCACCGGAGTAATGACACTGAAGAAAGGTACTTATTTTTCCCCAGAGTTCTAGTTCGTGCAACCGAGCTCTGACAGCCCCATTTTGGGAAATGGGACCCTCAGAATACGCTCCCGTTGCAAATGACCCAGACCATTTTTTTGTGGGTCATGGCGTGAATCCGAATGAAAAGACTCTAACACGACAAATCTGTACACCTAGACGGAAATTGCGGCCATAAAGTGCCCTCCATTCAAAAGCCCGCAAATTGTTGGGGTTCCTGAAAAGCAGAGTCTCTAATAAAGAGGACGATGCTTCACATATAATCGCGGGCTATACATATTTTTTCGGAGAAAAATAAGTTGAAGTTCATGAGTCAGGAGGAAGAAGAGCTGATTGATGAATACTCCTTCATTAAGAATAGCCTGATTAGGCCGTTTGATGTTGCCGACGGACAATTTGAAATATAAAGCCGCGGGTTCACATAGGGGCACTTATCAGCGACCCAGCAGCATGTAACGGACAGGTATTACAGATCCCTGCATCACGAGGACCTCTTCCATTCGGACCATAATTAATGCAACATGCGCATGATTTTGAAAACAAATGGATTGCAGGAGCACATATTTTTTTGGGATGACAAAGAACCATTTATCTCTATCTATCCGCTTTTCTCGCCAGCTTCATCCTGTTTACTTTGTAATCAGTAAAACGTCGCGGTATGCTTATTTTACTAATCTTGTGGTTGCTGCCTTGCCGGCCTATGTATACTGCATTATATCCACCGGCTCTGTACATGTAAACACTGCCATTTTCGACCCTACAATTAGCCGTTACATCGATACCCGTTAGGGCCACTATTTTAATTGGTTTTCACAGAAAAGTAATGAGCATTAATGCGTTTTTTTTTCGTAACAAAATGCGCAGCAAGCGGCAGGTGATGTCAGGCGATACAGTATTGCGGAAAAATTAGAGCGTCATGCTATCCCAGAGTACTAAATTAAGTTTCGCTTTACTGATATGCGGCAGCTAAAAACGAATTTCATGCCCCTTTGTGAGCCGTTATATTTTTTTAGCCTCGAGTATACAACGGGCGCACTCCAAAATGTAGCAGCAAAAAATAGTAGAGCTGAAGCCATAGTAGTCACGACTATCTGCACTCTAGTACAGACAATAGCTTTCA
The DNA here is from genome assembly GCA_000934665.2 of Catajapyx aquilonaris. Classification (NCBI taxonomy): domain Eukaryota; kingdom Metazoa; phylum Arthropoda; class Diplura; order Dicellurata; family Japygidae; genus Catajapyx; species Catajapyx aquilonaris. Next base: position 33,148 of record JYFJ02003663.1, on the reverse strand, counting down.
ATTCTATAGGGACTCAGCCACTCATCCGATTATTCGTTCAGCCTTTACTTTTTACTGTAACAAGTAGCTACATGTGGTGTCTGTAGTTGGAAACATAATTAATACCTTAAATGCAGGGTTTTGGCCAAAATTAGTCCTCGAAAGGTCAGATTTCTGACGATAAAAAATACCAGACCTCTAAAAAAATTAAATTTCATAAGCAAATCGCAATAAAATGTCATATATCGTCCTACATTTCAGGTACATGATTTTGTTTACTGCTCATCCAGTGTATAGGCCTGGTTAATTAGTAAAAGTACTAATCAGCATAACATATGCAATTTTTTTCAAATTTGGCTGGGTTTTCATAAGCAAAAAAAAGGGCAGGTTTGTGGGAATCGAGTTGCAGATTTTATTTGCAAGGGCTCTTGGCAAGTTCTGCGCTGTTGCCATGGGAGAGCCGGGATAATCTCCCAGGTGACCTGACTTAAAACCTCTTTGCGTTCTCACCAGGCCAGTAAGGGTAATGTAATAGCTGACATCCGGATTTCATAGAATCCGACGGACAGGTCAAAGTTGGGCTGGAAGGTTGGCTTTTGCCAAGGATAAGCTTTGATGCACATAGCTGAAAATGACAGCGTTGATCCCACCACTTCGTATAGGCTTATGCGAAAAATATTTTGCGTCGCGGAACCAGATGTTTAAAAAAAAGTTTCAAATGATCATCCATGCATTGCAGTGCTGCATTATACATTCTGGGAAATTTCACACGTACTTTCGCAATACAATTTGCATAAATTATGTTTTCATCTAACATTAATTAACCTATATAGTAAAATCGGTAGCAAGTGTAACGTATTCAAATATTTGCACATGCCAGAGGATTTAATTCATCAGGATTAATCTACACAAGCTTGGATTAAGTTTCAGATTATACAACATGATTTGCTCATTTTTTTTCCTATGCCGAAAAGGTGCGAAGGAAGGGCAAAAAGACGAAACAGACGCCACCGCATGATCCTCGAGATGATGATAAGCGAGTCAGTCGAGGCTAAAATTAGTCCAAGGAGAATTTTTGAGCCGCGGACTAAAAAGCTGCTATATACTAAACACCCGCTGTGGCATTAGCAGCTGATTGGACGACGACTTTGACAGATCTACGAAACTTGCAACTTTACTGGGCCATGTGTTACAGACTGACAGTTCATGAAAAGCACATGAAAGTCGTGTGCTTGAAACAGGTTTATTGATTGGCGAAAGTGCAAACTCTGTCGGACTTCACACTTGCATATAGTCTGCAGTACACCTTGTACATTTACGTGACATGCAGAATCTGTCAACTGGCAAGTGAATTTGTGGTTACGAGCAGACTTTATCAAATTATTTCTCCATCATCGCAAATTACCTGTAACAAAAAAGTGACTGCAATTTTTTTAAAAAATTCTGAACTCGCTTAGCCAAAAATAACATATTGTTGGCAATGTTTGCGATATGGTGTCAAGAATATTGCCCTTTCCATTGATTCAAACAAACACGGGATGAAAATCTATACATCGATTGCGTCCAAATAAATCGATTGATCGCCTCAAAACAACCTGCTGTGTTGTTATTTGACACTTGACCCACACGTTACAGTGCCTACCATTCAACAAACAGTACCACAATAAAATACACCTGGCCTAAGTACGTGCCATGAAGACACATAATGGTTAGCTACAGAGTGTGGCGGAACGAAGCTATGTGGGCAGCAGCAGATTTCCCCTGGCCATTTAGGCCATGCGGTGAGCAAGAGAGGCGCATAGGTTAGCTAGTCTGTTAGGATAAACAAGCTGGTTCTGCATACTTATTAGGCTGTCTGGAGAGCGGGGTAAGGGGGGTGGAAGAGAGCTCGAGCCATTTAGGACAAATTACGCGACTCGTAGGGGTACTAAATAGCCGTCTAAATTCGCAAAGGATGTTAACTGGATGTCATTCCTGGAAAATGTCAAGGATGTGGTTTAGGAGAAAGGCTCGTCATGAACTACGGTCTTTATAACTACACACCGCTGCAAAAATTTGGCAACACTGCCCAGCCCGCCACCCGGTTGGGGGTAGTGCGATATGCCACTAGCAGATGGCGCGCATCCTCCCTATACCTGCACACTACTCCCACCACACTTTATGGTAACTACATGCACGTAAGTGATGAGTCAAAGTGTGGATAGACAAAGTGACGCCTAGCCAATTTTATCTGATAATGACCTTTTCAGGGAACGGAAGTCAATGTGAAGAATGTTGTGATGAGCTTCACTGCTGGCCAACGACGCCTTCCAACAGAGTGGCGACAGCTCCCTGCAGCATTATTATAGGAAAGAAGTACGATAGTGTCAGCGCTGCCAAAGTACCGGAACATGGTAATATCATGCCGAGTAATTTAAAAGCAATGTGATTGGTCTGTTTGTTTCCATGTCCTATTCAGCCCTGGCCTTCCGAGAGTGCTATCCTCAAGGTCGATGGGCCAACCTGACCAACTACACCGTCTGCATGGACATACTCAAGGAAATTCATCAGCAGGTCCTTTTCCCCTACCAATAAACTCTGTAAAACTTTGTGTTACAAAGCCTTTCAACTTGCATTTGGCTCGTGTTCTTCAGATGGGAAATGTTTGCTTTTTCTTCAGGACAGTCTTCCCGAAGAAACATTGCAGATCATCTGCTACATCACCTTTGTGGGATCACTCATTTCTCTGGTGCTTCTCTCCATCACCATGTTCATATTTTGCTACTTCAAGTGAGTCACCTATACTTACATGATTTTATTACTACAAGGTGTTTCATAATCATAGTTACTAGCACTTGAACAAAACCGAAGGAAATTCTGAGGGTGTTACAAGTTTTCAGGGGCATAAATATTTGCTCTTAAAAAGGGTCGACTAATGATTATTCTTGGCTCAGAGCTCTTCACTGCAACCGGTTGTCAGTACATAAAAACCTGGTAGCTGCTCTACTGCTGAGATTTATATTGCTGATTTTGGTAGTGGAACCCGGAATAACACACCGTGAAGGAACCACGTACAGAGACGTTGTGAGTTCTATTTTTTTTAAAGTACCTTGGAGACAAAACAGTGCAAGACGTGTGAACTACCGATTTTTCAGGAATGGGTGTGTAAGACGGTGGTGTCTTTAAAACTGTACGCCACTTTGGCCAGTGTGAGCTGGATGTTCAACGAAGGTTTCTACCTCCACTCGCGCATCACCATCTCCATCTTCAACTTCCAGGCCCCTTTCAAGCTTTTCCATGTCATCGGATGGGGTGAGAATAGCTTCTGGTATGAGTCCTCGTGCATTTAAATATCTGACAACTTCCGAAGGTATACCTGGTCTGCTGGTGGTGGTGTGGGTCATCTGCATGCAGAGCTTCCACCTGTCATCAGCCTCATGTTGGCAACGCTTCATCGACGAACCATACATATGGATAGTCATCGCGCCCATGCTGTTGGCGCTTGGTATCAACTTGCTCTTCCTCATCAACATCATACGAATCTTGGTCACCAAACTCAGGGCTAACAACACTATGGAGACAGACCAAATCAAGTGAGGTATATTTTGTTATCAGCTGCACCTAATAATCACACATACTTTCTTTAGGAAAGCGGTGAAAGCCACTGTTGTGCTCTTCCCCTTACTGGGTGTGCCAAATCTATTTTTCTTCGTCAACCCTGATGACGATGGCGGCTTGGAAGCCGCATATTTCATTACAAATGCTATCCTGCAATCTCTACAGGTAATTAAACTTTGCACCTGTTGAACCCCCTTGCGGTCATTTCATATTCTCTCTTATAAACGCCGTAACTAAGTGCTATATGAAAGAAGTTGTGAATAAATGTACATCAGGTTTAGTTCCGTAACTTTTACACCACATACGCTTGGATAGCCCCAAGATATTACTGTCCACAACTTTCTTGACATACCTCTTTTATATGTGTGTTCTGTATATGTAAGGTGAACTACCCTGAGTACACACTGTGCTACCCTTGCTTGCCTCACTCAGGGCATATTTGTGGCCATCCTGTACTGCTTCCTGAACACAGAGGTCCGGCTGGCCATTCGGAAGCGCTACTTCCGGGTCCTGCTCAGACGGCAAGGGTCATCCAGAGGAACAAGAAGTCTGTCCACAGCAGGGTTACCTGGCCTAACCTCCTGGAGACGCAGGTCAGCCACCAGGACGTCCTCAGTCTTTGTCTCGGCATCGGAAAGGCTCTTCCTGCCCCATCTCAACCCCAATTGTGGGATCACTGCAGAAGGAGGATCACCCACACTCCTGCCGCAATCCTCAGCCAGTGTGAATCCAGTGAACAAGAGAGGGCACAGGCTCCTGGTCACTACTAGGAGGTCATCTTTCGGACACAACCAAAAGGAAGAGACACCAATATGACTGTGTCCAAATAAATCCACTACATTCATATGGACCTTGTGTAGTTTTCCAGCATGGCGCGCGCTGTCCTCCTGCTCTCCCTACAATCAATCTTCTGATTATGACCAATTCTGTAATGCTTGGAGTTTCAAGATATTGAAACCTCAGGCCTCTTTCTCTCTCTGCTGATATAAACCATTTCAGACACATCTAAATAAGTTAGAAGTAGCTCCTACGCAATAGGAAATGGATTTCAAGGTGATTTCATGCTAAAAGTTACTCCACACTTTTGAAGTAAGACATCAAACAACAGTTTCTTGTTAGAAAAAAACTTTTAAACAAATAATCAAAAATATGATAAGAAAACATTGCTATTATACTGTATTATTAGTTTCACCTTCACAAATTGGAATTAATTGCACAGTAACCATCTCAATTCATGCCAAGTCCATATTAAATAAATAAAGAGAAATATTTCAACATTTTATTCAATATTAATCACCATTAGCATAATTATTATATTCAGCAATTAATGTTAAACTATCTCTGGCATACACTGTCGACATCATTTCTCTCTGTACAATGTGAACGATTCATGCGCATCCGTAATCATAAATCGCATCCATAATCATAAACCGTAAAAACACACAACTTCATCATCATCATCATGTCAATATTTGTAGTTAATCATCAATCTCTAATAATCGTAGATTACTCCTTTCGGAACTGTGCTGAAACCACACATTCGCGGGACCAACGCGTGTAGGAACTATCATCATGAGTGCCAACTGTCCAGCTGTGACTTTTCACCGTTCTGTCGAGGAGAAAAGTAGGGCTAGTTTACACATGTATAGTGCCACTTTTTTTTTTTTTTTACAAGGAAACAGCCAAGAAGCGTCCCGAAGAAGCTTAGCACCCTTGGAAAAAAATATAGTATAGTACAAATAATAAAAAAATCCCCACATGTAAAAGGACACTTTGGCACACACACGGACACGCACGTGTACACAAACACACTCCAAACACACCGCATCCAGCCTGTTTGTTTACAAAATAATGCACTTTATGCACTACATACATGCTTTCCACTATTTCAAATACGAGTAATTGTGTCTAAAAAGGTACACTCAAAGCACCAACTTAAATAATAATAATAATAATAATAATAATAATAATAATATAATGATAATGTTGCTTAAAAATTTCATCATAAAAAGTACAGAATTATTATGCAAAATTATGCAAGTAGTGGTGACTCAACATCAAGATACAAAGCAAGAAAGAAACTGAAACTGGGTGCACACATACTGCATGAAGCATATTATGACCTCATTATGTTCCTAATCCCTGACATGACACGCGTACATGTTTTAAGTCACCTGGCAATCCTCTCGCACCTGCTCTCAGGCTTTTTTTTTCACCTTTACAAACATTATTATTGTGAGAGAAACTATTGATATAAAAATTGGAATAGTATACATGGCATGCCAAAAAAGATTGAAATCAGTCTTCTCAAAACCCTTGTGCATATTCCACAGGTCGTTGGGTGGCTGCATCCCAACCACATACGTGATCCCCTCCCCTCCAATATACATCTCCCACCCTCCCTTGAAATTCCCCTATTCAAAGCTCATCTTTGGCAAGAAAACATCCATACTGGTGGAATAAATATGTCTACAGGCAAACAACTGAAACCTTGTCCATGACTACTTCTGGCAAGAAGATATCCGTATATTGTTTAATGCTATTATTATTATTATGCGACGTTTTACCCTTGCAATGTGCTATGTCAGCCTACAATGGCCTCTTTCATTAATTGCTCAATTTTCATTTGAAAAATTGTAACAAACATAATCCTTTATTTTCAACTAGTTACCAAACGAATAGCATTATGTAATTTACAGATAGCCTCCAACTTTGCCCAACATTAAGCTGGGTAAGCGAGTGAACATTATCAGCCACTTGAATTGAGCAAAGAACTTGCTTCGTAGGTCAGACAAACTTAAAAATAACAGGATGAGATCTAAAGTTGGCCGAAAGCTGTGGTCTCATTGAGGCCTGGCACTGAGCTGCGTGGTTTCGCTCCTCTTTGGCGGCGGGGGTGGCGGTGCTCTTCGCTTTACAGGTACAGTTGGTTGGGATGGACAGTGCTTGTGGGGGGGCGGTGGAGGTGGGAAGGGGCCACTTCCATTGCGAAGATCCGCCAGGTTCTCGTAGTAGTTGCAGGTTCCATAATGCTCCTGGACCCAGGCCCTCACGTTGGATTCCCTGTAGTCCGCCTGGGCTGGAGGGGGATCCCTGAAGCCTAGGACCTCGTGGGGAGTGGTGCTGTGGTCCATCTGGCACTTCTGGGCCACCTGGTGGGAGGGTCGGGGAGGCGGTTTTTTTACTCGCCTCGCTCCAACTCTACTACCCACTACCTACTACTTCCAGGGTAAGGACACGGTTTGCTTCATTTGATTTACATTGCTTCTCCTGCATTACATTGGTGGATTCTCTCAATAATTATAACCTCTCATACTGTATAGTCACAATTTAGTAAATGAATATCTCTCTTTCTCACAACACACCCTTCATAAAATATACAGGGTGTTCCAAACAAAACGTCAACAGCAGTTAGCAGATAATATTGGCATGAAGATGCTTATTCTTAAGGAGTTACTTTTCAATAGTTATCAAATGCATTAGCTGCTGATATTACCAAAAACCGTGTCCTTCCTGCAAGTGCCTACCTACGTAAAACCCATTCCCACTTACACATGCAGAGTATACATGCATCTTCAAAAACCTGTGCAACATGTGACGTAGTCCGTGTGTGGGGTGTGACTTCTCCATCTGACCTCCCCACTGCTCCCTCCCTTCCCACTTGACTGTCTCACACTCCCACCCTCCCCAAACTTCTAAGCAATGCAAGCATGCTAGCATTGGAAATATCGTAAGGGAAGAAAACTGACCTGCCACTTTTTCTGCATGACCCTCTGCAGGTCCTTCAAGAATTCTCTTGGGGGTGTGACAGTGCAGTTGGGTGCAGTCAACTTCTTCGGACTGGTAGGGGGAGCTGGGGCAATGCCAGGAGCAGTGGATAGCTTGGTACTGTCGTTTCTCCTTGGAGGACTGGGTGGTAAAGGTTTGATGGGTCTCATTTGAAGGGTTGGAGATATTGGGGTGCCATGGGGGTAAGGAACATCCTCTGCAAAAGAGATCTTCTTTGGAGGAGGTATTGGTGGCAGAGGAGGAAGGTGGTGAGGGGAGGATTGGTGAGGGGAGGATTGGGGAGGGATGGACTGGTGAGGTGGGGGTGGAGGAGGGGGGAGACTAGACTGGGGATAGTCAGGCGGAAGGCTCGTCTTCCTCACTTGACTGAAATAAAACGAATTCCATGAAACATCTGGTAAGACCATCTAACCAATGCTTTGAGCCGTATGCTAGATTAAGGAGGTAACTACGAGGTAACTACCATGGTAAGATATTTTCAATAGGTTCCCCTGATTAACTCCACAATTCATATTTGGCCCTTATGTTAATTTCGATATGTAAAAACATGCACCAATCCATAAAAATAATATTGCAGCAGTCAAGAATGATTAATATTAATGTTAAAAAATTAAATGCTACAGCTAAAATTCAAACTGACTGCAGGAAATATATTCAAAGCATTTGGTTCCCAAACTATACCTGTAGATTGGAGGTTGTGCAGATGAATAGGCATAGTCGTTCTTGGGCGGCTTTGGAAGCACCTTAGGTGGCTGGTGCACCCCATATTGTGGGGTGTACTGTGTCTGGTGTGGAGGTACTGGTGGTGGCATAGGTTGCTGGGGTGGTGGTTCATGGTGTGCATGTGGAGGTGGCGGCGGCGGCAAGGGTGACTGTGGCCTGTTGTTACACACCATTTGTGGCTCTGGGCTTGGCGGCGGCGGTAGGGAGTTTATGGATGTGCAACTGGCTGTCATGGGATCAAAAAACTCTGGTGGTGGGGGAGGCAGGCACTCTGGGTCAGGGTCATCTGAGGTGAATTCTGGTGGAGGAGGAGGCAATGAGTCCAGATCCAATGCAGATTCTGCCTTAGATGGCCCATTCTGCACTTTGACACTCTGCCCCTTCTTCAGGGTTCCAGCCAGCTCAGCACTTTTCCGCCTTATAGTGTTCAAGTCATCTGTAAGTGACCTCCTAAAGCTCTGCCTCACTGCTGCATTTCGACCAATATTCCCACTGGCATCCACTTCACCATCGACAGCGTCCTCAACCTCTTTCACCAGCAGCCTGGTCGTGGTGGTGAGTGGTATTTTAGGTGTGACTGATGGCTTTCTCTTGATGGTCCCGGTTGGGAAGTCGCTCTCAAACACATGCTCGAAGGTAGGAGTACTGGTGCTTGACCTCTCACTCAGGCACCCACTTGACCCAGAAGCTGACCCTGAACTGCTGCCCCGACTCCTTATTGTGTCCAGCTTGCCCATTCCTGCTATTGCTTTTCAAGCAAGAGACAACCCAACAGTTGCACATAAGCAGCCCCAGTAGCACAATTATACAAAAGTCCCGCACTTTTTAGGGCCAGGTTCTGGAGTCTGGATCTTGTTGAAACCAATCGCTGGTCTTATGGACATTTAGAAAATTGCACACACACAGAAAGGGCCCTAAAAAGTGCAGAACCACTAAGCTAACATTCTTACCTTGTGGTTCCCCTTCTGGGGTCGGAACCTGTACCCCAATGGTGGTCCTGGGGGCAGCAACTGAGTTGACAGAGAAACTCCTGGCACTGGCCAGTTGGTCAATGTCCTCTTGGGCTAGGTCATCCATCATTCCACGGTAATTGTCCATCAAAAGTCTGCCATGCTTGGCAATGCGGATTCCCATGACCCACTGGGCCAAAGTCATGTCATCTTCTGCGCACAGGTATTTGATGTACTTGGAGGACTTGGCCTGCAGCTGAGGATGCTTGATTGCAAAGCAGAAATCTGCTGGAGCCTTGTACTTCTTCCGCCAGTTTATCCCATAATACACCTGCACATAAAAGCTTTGTCACTAACTCTTTATTCTCATTACTTTTTCATGCTTCGATGACACATCCAGGGAAGCTGACACCACCACCTTTCAGTGAATCTGGCACTAACCTGGTTGACTTCAAAAGTTGCAAGGCACACCAGGTCCCTGGCAGATTTGGACTTCCCCTTGGGCCAGTAGTAAAGCCCTGATGCTCTGAGCACAAAATGGTACTTCTTCCACACTTTTTTCCCTTCCGCCTTCAGGAAAAGTGGACCTTCAACCTCTGGAACCCCACCACTAGAGAAGAACTCTTCCAAAAGGGTGGCTCTGGCATCATCCTCCAAGTCCCGATCCCTCTCTGATGAGCTTCCACTGAGAAGGTACCTCTCAGGATGAACAAACAGGTCGCACTTGTCTGGACGTTCTAGGAACAGAATCTTATTCTTTGAATCCCTTGTCCACATCAAGAGGTTGTCCACCAGATTCTCATGGTCCTCATATATTCGTTCTGGTGGAGAAGAAAAGTGTATTTTTAAAAGTGTGATATGATGTTCTTTTGGGGCAGGGAACAAGCTTGCATGGGAAAATTTACACCAAAATTATTTACCCATGTAGAGTTCTGGCAGGTGCTCCACCAAGCCCCACTTGGGATCCATCCGGACGTGGTTTTTGTCAGACAGAAGCCTGGTCACATAGAGGACACTCATCTTCTCGTCAACCAGGAGTGACTTGGTGCTGTTGTCTGTCATGAATGCCTTGATGAACAGCTTCTTCACATTAGCTTCTTTTATCTTCTCTAGGGCAATACGTATCTTCTCTGCTTTCAGGCGAGCAGCTTGGTCCGCCTTCATTTCACCATGAACAATAGATATATTAATCGAAGTGATCAAGATTGAACAGTCTAAAAAGAGCATGACTTTAATTCACAGTTGTGTGGCAAAGAAAGCTTGTGCCTATTAATTAATTAGTTATGCTATCACCATGATCAAATTTATAACATGAGGTGCTACGAAGTTACAACCACATATTATGAGGATATGAATTGTCCCCAGCACAAAACAAGTGCAAAGCAGGTAAACAAATAAAGAAGCAGCACTTACAAATGGCATCTCGTTAATCTGGTGGAGTAATTCACAGAGACGAGCGCTCACGTCTACAGCGAACTGAAGCCCAGCCAACCACCAAATTGGGTGAGAAAGGAAAACATGCATTGGAGTTGGATTGGAAGACATGCAAAACTATCAGTTACAACTATCACAAAACAACAAGAACAAAAGTCTACCACAGCAGTGTTCTTTTCAAACCAAACATAGAGCCCTACTGAAGAACAAAAAATTCTAAACAATACTCTGTGTTACATACAGTTAGTCAAGTGCATTGAAACCTTTGATAATGTATTACAAGGTAAAAGAAGCACTAATATGCACAAAAGTGTACTATATGAAGCTAAAACCATTTTTACTCTGATTTAAATGAAATCCATGGATTAGTCCGCTTCAGCCAACAACTATAACACCCGGAAATATGAACACCGACAAAACGTAAGCAAACTAAAACACATCAAACCCAGCTACAGGAATTGTACAACAATGATCATGTGAAATGATATATGCTACCAACAACTAATGCAGTGTAAAAAAATACTGACCTGTGAATTGGCACTTAAAAATGGAGGGGCACCACTCCCTTTGGGTGCCTCTCCCCTCCCACCGCTACCTCCACTGGAGGCAGAGCTTTCACTGGATAACATTGACACATTGTCCGAAAATGCAGAATCATTGTCGGGACTCTCTGTGCGAACACCTGCAAATACAAAGCATGTCTTGCGTCACATTCAGCCCAAGGCCCATAGCCACAAGCAATAGCTAACCTGAGTCACTCTTTGTCATTCCTTCTACTTCTATATTGAGACTATTAGGGTCAAACTTCACTCTCTGCCCTCCAGATGACGACCTGGAATGGGTTCTTTGATGCTGAGCACTCAATGAGGAAGAAGACATTGGCTGGTGTCCCCCATCTGAAATATATATTTATTGCAGCAAACCAGAAATGGGTAGAGCAGAGTCTGACCGAGTAAAGAATGGACTCACCTGTGACAGATGGGACTATGGTTGATCCTGACCATTTCAGATTGATCTCCTGCTCAAACTGGCTGCCCAAAGCACACAGTTCGCCCAGAATGGCATCCAGTTCCACATCTTGTGAATCTGTCATGAGAAGTATTATCGTCAGATTGTGGTTTGCCAGCCTTATAGGTCAGAGGCGGTCACAGCAGCAGTTGGAATTCTTCCAACCATTCTTACCTTCCAGATTGGCCATGGAAAATCTGTAGCTATCAATCCGAGGCGGATTTGGGTACATCTGCTCCGAACAGGAGGACGACTGGGGCCGGCTGGAACTAACATTGTCCAAACCCTGCAAAAAAAAGACCAGAGGCGTTGTCATCCCATGCTTCTTGATTACAGTCCAGAAGCCGTGTATCATGGAAATCAGTCCCCCATCCCACTGTTTAAAAATTCAAATTTTGGAGTCGACTCTGCAACATTCAGTAGTGTAACCTTGCCAAAGTAATTAGCTACAATAAAGGAAGGGATCTGCGGGTGAGGGAGGGAGGTAGAGTAGATGCAAATTGCATTGGGGGCCTTGAACACCTAACCACCTGCCCCCCCACTCAAAAGCTTGTCCCCACATAAATCCTTCTCCCCCTATATGAACACACATGCACGCCAATCCTGGTTACTGAGCATGCATGCGTGTGTGTGTTCTGTGCCAACTGACCCACCCATATTACTGACCGGAAGCTGCTTATCTCCTTTCCCAAGGCAAACCATACATGTCAAGCTCCACCTGCTCTTCTTATTCTTCTCTATTGTTCTACCTCACTGTCAGGTCAATGTCATCCCTTCACTCCCTATTATACCCTTTCCTAACCACACTTTTATCCTAATAACACAATGAACCATTTTTTTTAAAATTTTCGGGAGTCTTCCATGCAGGTAATAACAACCGCGAGACCATTTAAATCCTTTGTAATTACAATACGGCCCGAGTATTCATCACAAGAGAGCCCCTTTGAAGCAGCGCCCGAGTTGACCAGACACTTCAGGTCATCCCATTGAGCTATACAGTGTCCACTGAATGGATCAGCCTTTGAACCTCATATCTACTGCTGATGAGCAGCATGCTTTTGAAGCCCCTGTCTTTGTACAGCCTGGCCCTGTGTCGGTGGGGGCCACCACCGGCTCAAAGTTCGCTGCTCCCCGCATCGTTTCCATGGATACCACGTGATGAGCCCCTGGGATGCCCACAACATAATCTATTCTCAGTGTGTGTGGTGTGTACGTAGTATGAGCGAGTGCGTGTGAGTGGGCCCTCGGACCTCTCACTTGGTTATAGCCCTGTTGCCACATATTACTCCGGTGCAGTAGTACCCGACACGAGCCTGGTCTAGCCGTTACAAATTCTTGGCCATGTACAGTGGTCAACGCCCCTGACTTACCACAGCTATGCCCTCGTCAACATCCTCATCCGAAACGTCCGCCGTCATATCGCACCGCAAGGGTTTTTTTCCTCTCTCTACAACTCCGCTGACACACCAGCACTGAAAAGCACTGCCCAACACTCTTCACTTATTTGTCAGCGCAATTGAGCACGGCGTCACCCCGCGAACAAAGCCTCCAGAGAGTGCCCGACCCTCGGTCGAAAAAGTCTGGCACTGGATTGATGGCTGTACCGCTCGAGATGTATGGCACAGCCCAGGGGTCTCCGGCCCAGCCCCCCAAAACCCAGCCCCAAGCCAATAAAAGAATAAAATCCCCCTAGGAAAAGTGCCCCTCCCAGAGCCAAGCCCCGTTTCCCCTCCTAACCGACCAACTTCCTCCTTCTCATCTGTTCCTCTCACTGACCATTTTTTGGAGGGGGAATGGAAACAGACGGGTGAGATAGCCTGTCCCTAACTTCAACCCACCTAATTACCTGTCATAATGCAAACGAGGATGCATGTGTTTTCAAGCGAGTCATTTCCCCGGCCACAAAAATTACACTATGTGACACGATTCGTCAATATTTCACCTGAATGGCGGGCTCACGAACCTAGAATTAGATTAGCCGTAATAATGCGAAGGAGAGACATCTAGGAAATTATTCATGTCGCCAATTAGGGCCAACCCCTAATCAAATTGGCAGGAAAGGTCTGTGTTCGTGCATTCGCACCTTAAGCTGCTTCAATTCCAACCGTCTCATTTATACGGCCAATGACCATCTGAACTGTTATATTTTTAAAAAAAAAAAATCAATGGAGGTTTCTACAATGCTAACTAATCAACCTCCCCTGACTCACACAAGCCCTAATTGCCCTCCCTACATGCATGCGTCATATGCTCAGGGAAAAGTATACACGGTCCATTCACAGCATCGCTCGAATCTGTCAGATCTCTCCATACGAACACCGGCAGGGGGTCCCACGGGACAGGACAGGACCGGGGTGGTAGGGCGGAATTAATTCATTTCCATATATTTTTTTTCAGCCAATCTGAATGCTAACTGACTCCAGGGCGAAACATGGACATGTCACTTTTGAAGCGTGCTGTGAGTCAGCTTGCAAATGGGGGTGTAGAAGGGGTAAGGTCCCTCCAGAGTGTGTGTCACCGGTGTTGCCGAACGTTCTTGGCCAGCAATCGGAACTCCACGCAGGCACACCCCACACAAAAAAATAGGGGATTAGCCGTGATTACGGGACAACAACGAGGGTCTGTCTGGTTCGACGCCCACCCTCGCACGTTATTATGCCCCGTATTTATAAAGGCAGGCTCGTACTTTCTGGCGGTGGCCTCCCACGTGGACACCGTCCCCCACACGCGCTCGACCCCAAAAAACGAGGCCACTAATCCTCAAACAAAGAAATAGAAATCCGATGTAAAGATCATAAGTGCATACCAATGGAATTTATAAAAAGCTGACTGAGAATGATGGGGGAAATGCCTGACCACATTTTTTCTCCTGGCCTATTCTTTTCTCTCTGGGTTTTTTTTTTTTTTTTTGGCTTCTGGCGAATTCCAAGGTCTGAGTCAAGGCGCCGTTCGACTTGCCTTTTTCACGCAGACTGGCATCTCTCAGCCTCTCCCTTCAATCGCCTGTGGGACATCGAATTCACAACACGCATGTATGTGCACAAGGAGGGTTTTATGATGCACTGAGTGGCCCACTTCCAGGAATTAAGATGAGCCAAAAACCACATTCGCAGCTGTGTTTAGCACATTGCTGTGAACCAAATTGGGGAGGCGCCATACAGTTAACTAAAGCTGTGCACCGCAAAGATGAGCAGGATAACAGTGTAATATGTGCTCGATCGAGATAAACAATTTGTGCTAGACTGAAGTGCACTGACCGCGACGACTTTTTAAAATATTGTTATTAATGACTATTGCCGGATGCCGTGCACCAAGTTTACGGTACAAGACGATGATGTAAACGAAGGATCCATTCAGTTGTCATATTGAAGTGCACCGACATCACGGACCTGCAGATTTGTCCAATAATGTCCACCATATTGTTGCTCTTCCACAAGCCCAGGCTAAAGGCGCCCTACAGGCAATCCAGAAAATCCGAGCAAAACTCAGAAATTATGCACGATATTAATTCAGCCACAAGTGTACTACCCAGTTCTCTACATAGGTATATACAAATTGCTAACCGCCTGCAATATTCAATCTCTTGAATATCACATAACCCATCCGCAAAATGATGCATCCGGATAATTGACCTCACGCACCGCCACATAAAAGGTTGAGCAGAACGGAAGGTATCAGAGTGTAAACTCACAAGCTGGATAAGCTGTAGGAGCAAGGGCGATAGCGGCACATGTCTAGTCTGCTGGAGCGACCCAGCACACCTCGTCCTCCGCCCAATCTTCTTGGCCTTGGTGCTTCCCCCCTGTCGCCTGTGTCTCCTGGCGCCTTCGCCCGACCTGGCCCCGGATGTCCCCGCCATCCCACCCATACCGCACAGGAGGCTGCTGCTGACCGGCATTGTCGCACTACCACCTACCACCAACAACAACCACCGTCAACGACAACCAACACCCGACTGACTGACCCAACCCTGCGCTGCCCGCACGCGCCCTCCATCCACCCCACCCCACTGCCATCCACCCAATCCTCCCAAGGCCTCCTCCTCCTCTCCACAAAACTCCTTCTTTGCAGCTGCCCCCCTTTTATTATCCTGCTCTTTTCAGGGCTCTCTCTCCCTCCCTCCTTCAGACCTGCTCATCTCTTGTGTCCATGCACGCCCATGGCAATCCCTGACGGGCCATACCCTATCACACACAACAAGCGCCTTCTTAACCATTATCGCGCGTTCACCCCTCAGCAGGAAACTATCGCCAAATCTTTGCCAAGATCTTCCACGCCGCACCTGTTCCCGAAAAAAAAACTCGCGAAATATATATATATATATATAAAAGTGTGTTTACAGCAATATGCAGAGGCAGGTGCTGGGAGTATCTAACTCACGCGAATACACCCATCACGAATTACCGCATCGCAAAATACATATTATCCTATTACTGTCCAGCCTACTTTTCACACCTTGCTTGATGGCGTGATTTCACCAGTGAAAATGCAAGTCCAAGCATCTGTTCGTACTGAAATCCCCGGTATAATTGCGACATGTCATTCCCAGTACTGCAATGAACGGTATGAGTCTAGTCGCGTCTTATGTGGTAATCGGGGGTGCGCCATAAATGTCGGTCAAGTCCTCCAGATCAGCGGCAAGCAGGTGTGAGCGCCCAGAAGAGCAGATGTCCAGCAAGCTCTCCTTTCTTGGGCCACGTCTCCCTCCTAGAGACCACAGCAGCTGCTGCCTTGAAGCTGCCATCAGGAAAAGGAGGCAGACAGGCCCACGTGCCCCTTTCACAAACACTCAAACCTTCCTATACCCACCGGAAACTACACAATGTATTTACCAGACACTAAATCAGTGCTCGAGTCCGATCCTGGACTATCCGCAAACCACACGCCACCCTTGCTCGCAACGCGGTCTATCCTGCAGGCGCTGATTCAGCGTTTCAAATCAATGCACGATAATTAGGCACGGTGTGCATAAGTGAATTATAAATAAACAGGACAGCTGCATACATCGTAGTGACCGCGCAAAATTGCGTGACGTAATCAGCCCCATTTCCTTTAGCCGCAGAATCCATCATGTGTAATTAATGATTTTGCAGTGCACTGTTCGACCGGCAGCATCATTTGTACTCCCATTGCTTTTCCTGCTACTAAAATTAAGAGTATGTTGTATGGTCACTGCTGCTTTGTCACCCGCCCTGAATACATCATTTTCAACACCAAGAGCCCGCATTGTTTTTATTGCACAGCATTTTTGTTAACGAACCCTTGACATCGAACAAACCAGCATGTGCGGTTGAACATGGGTGATGAATCAGGCGGATATTTATTCGCCAGCGCCTAGTTTCCGCTGCCAGAAAAAAACTTATCTTTATGGTCTGGGCGTACACTGGCCCAAGCACTGGCCATTACGCACTTTTCCAGGTTGTTGACTTTCAGAATAATAATAGTCTACTGGCATGAAGTAATAAACATGGCCAAGTGCTGGACAAAACTGATACCCGCAATCGAAACTAACTCGATAAAATAACGATCGGCTGCAGGTGAAACATCCCCCGTGCATTTAGCAATGTGGCGAGACCGTACGTGATGAGATAAGCGCATTCCCAGCCAGAAGTGGCCGTGGTATGCAAGCTAGAGGAATGGCAGCGACACTAATCATGCCAGACTTATTAGGCCCCAAGGCCTGGTCTTTTTCATGCCCCATCTTTCAACCCCCCAATTACTAATCAGCCCCATTGGGTCATTACATGACTGCATCCTTCACACTCTCGGGCTGTCCAATTGTTTCTTCTTTTTTTTCTTGCAACGTAAGAGTCCGCACCCTGTCGGTCCCACCTGGTCAACGCAGGTAGCAGCAGGTGTGCCTACCCTGTCGTAATGCAGCCTCATCAATCGCATCTCACTTTTGCACCTGCCCCAACTTGATTGCACCTAACACCTTGCTTAGTACAAGCCCCTGGACAATCACGACACCATGTCCTTCACGCCACTCATCCCGGAAATGAAAACACTCGGCATCTGCCACAATTACATAATTTTCTTAAAGACGCTGTACAATAACGGGTGCAGTCCCACACGAAGTTGTCATTGGGCAAGGGGCGGGTATGGCAAACTTTTATCAACATTGCAGTGTACACAGCCAGCAAAAACTAGCAAAGTGGCTGGTTAGCATCAGATGAAACTGACAAGACCAGTTGCGAAGGACAAGTAAAAAAAAAAAAAAAACCCTTAGGAGACATGCACTCCGTCCAGTCCAACGGAAACAAAGGAGCACATCTTGCCAGCTCCATGCAACGTACCAAACGCAGCAAGATTCAATGCAAATCACAGTCTATAGTGTCGGATAGTAAGAAAAGGCAGCAGATGGTGGCCAGTTAAAAAGCAAGAAAAGAAAAAAGCCTGCCCTTGAAGACTGGGATTTCGGGATCGAGTCCCTTCCTGTGCCAGGTGTTGCTTCAAAAGCCCTTTGCCTGCACATGGCTCGTGCTCTAACAATCTACGGCCATGTCAATCAGCACGCTTTCAGCTATTCACCAAGTTCGAACATCGCCAGTGAAACTCAATATCCAAATTGTTCACAACAATTGGTATATGAGCAGGAAGTGATCCAACTTAAGAAGATTCATAGTTTTACGTGCAGTTTACAGTTTCTCCCCTCCTGGAGTTCTCGAGTAATTAATTATTTGGTCGCTCGACTCCCGAATCATTGATGCTGGTGCACTTAACACCCCAGTCGAACATGCCGGAATTCGCGGTTGCTCCTGTGGAATGTTACGACCCTTCCTTTTGAACGGATTCCAACTTTGACGATATACGAATACTTCCAGCCGACTAATTCTGAGACATGCTTCATATTTCTCTTCTGACAAGGGGAAAACACCGTTCGTATAATATACAGCACATTTCCTCCCGACAGGCACGTCAAAATCTGCATATTTACGACTCAAAAATTAATTACATGTTGTTGCGTCTAGATGCTTCCAAATTAAATGTTGATTTTTCAGCTACGTCGCGACATCGTGTGCAGTACTATAAACTATTCACCAGTAAAAATAGCCGTTTTACAACCGGCTCGGTTTTACGCACGCTTTTCATGATCTCACGCTCCATAACATAATAATGCATTCAATAACCATAAAAGGGCAACAACCGTTTTAAAACGAGCCAAATGGACATTTACTCCCAGGTATTTAATCCCGCATAATAGCAAAATGTAGCCACTTCAAAAGGCCGCCATCCATTGTAAAGAAATCTGTCCAGTCTGCTTCTGCCCCGGGGCGGGCCTGGGCCAGGAGGAGGCGGTGGGGGAGTCAGCAGGAAACAACCAGCAGTCACTTGAACCCGTCTTTCTACGAGGCAGGCAGCTGGCATATGGCGGCCTTTTAAACCTCACCCCCACCTCTAAACACCAAGGGGGTGACACGCCAGGTGCTTGAAGGGAGGAGATTATTTTATGTTTTCGAGCAAGAAGGCTTACTTATACAGTGTATAGTTATACTAAGGAAACGGGAGCTGTTCCCCACTCAAAATAACAACTGGGCCTAAGGGTTTCAACACGTTGTTTTTCTCTCCATTTTTTCCAACCTTGGTTGTCCCTGTGATACAACCCCTTCATTCTGTTACTACTTGCTTTTACCTCTAGGTCACAATAGAAAAAAAGGGAGTTCATTTGCATATTATCAATGCACTTAGGTGGGTTTAATGGCAGGAAACTGTCTCGGTCATTTTTTTCCGCCGGGTTGATTTTTACATACTGGCTAGTTTCTCAAAAAACAGCTTGAATATGAACTCCATGCGTTCGCTACATTTGCAAACAATAAGGGAGCACTGTTTGCATAACCGGATAAGACAAAAGGTCATTTCGGAAAAAAAGAAGTAAATCTGGATATCTGCAGAAGCAGCTGAGTTCACACAACTACTCATATTGAATGTTATCTAACCATGTTACGGGGTCCTCGACCTCTACCATCCGCTAGTCAAACATATTTTTCAAGCATATTACAGCATGTGACAAGCTCTTCGCGCTCCTTTAAAATTTCTCCAAAATTACGACAATTCACGATTAGGTGACCTATTCCTAACGTTTCAAAGAGGTCCTTCACTAATCAGCATCACAACCTTGAGAGCAACCCAATCTGCAGCTGAGTTGAGTGAGCAACAATACAGGACGTCACACCATCAGAGAGAGGGGGGTCGAGGTTGGTGTGACGGTCCATGACAAGGAGGATGATGGCCGCCAGCAAGTTCAGATTCACGAACTGATATATTGTAAAGATTTTCCATTAAGATATTCCTCCCTAGAAATGGTTAATTAGATGTCAAAATGTCAAAAACCCCTATCACATCTTTAAAACCAGTAATTTTGCACAAATTCGCAAAAAAACAGGCCTGCCATCACAACACCAACCAACATCCTGGCCCTAATTATGACACTAACACAAGCACCCCAACCCATTGTGCGAAACTTGTTATTTAGCCCCATCCTGCGCACGCTCAAGGCCCAAAAATAAATCCTCTGTTGGGCAGGGTCACAGGTGTCCATCGCACATGCAGTAGCAACCTACATGCTCCTCCGAAGATTTTTCCTGGGCACGCGATGGTTCAGACTCTAAATTGCCGCTTTTTCTCTTCCCATTTGGGGAAGAAGGATGCGCGATGGTGCGTGAGAAGGCGTGCACATCGGGGCAGGAAACACACACACACACACACGTCCATGATAACAACACTGGCCGGGGTCACAAAAAAGAGCAAGGCGAAGGAAGAGCCTTGACATGTTTACAGGCCAGCCTTATTTCTGTCCGTATCAAAAACCCCTACCATTCCCTACTATGCTTGGGATGGTGGGCAGTACAAACACACACACACACGCTGCTCTCGTGCGTGAGGAGGCATAACAGTACCATGGTACGTGTATGCATCCAAGGGAACAAATTGCATTACTTCCGCCTATCCGTTCGAGGGAGCCTGCCTCCCTAGCGGCCTCGGAAATCATTTCATCCACTTCCACTACTTTTTTTCCAGCTTTTTTATGAATATGCTTAATAGCTTTCCTCTCCTACTTATTCACTTTGTCAATGGTCCAAAACGGAGCGGAAATTGCCGTCGTTGGAATAGGCCCCCCGTTTCGAAAGCACACGTCTGCCGAATCTCAGCATGTTGAAATATGGCTTATCCTTACTAAGTAAGTATTAGCTTCGAACTCTATGCATTTCCGGCCCACAGTACATCCTAATTGGACAATGTCACGCGTATATAGACCACGACGCGTACTAAATTTAATTAATTAACGGACCCTCCCCAGTTCCTATCGTACGACTTTGTGTGTTCTATGATTGTTGTAAATTTTCTAAGTACAGTAAATATTTCCAGCTCAATTGACAGTCATACAGGCCGCTTGTCTACACGAGCGCCAACTACCGACCATCTCCGCCAACCACCAATCCTTAATCCGCCAACACCACCGCCACCTCTCGCGGCCATCCACAACCACACAAATCCTCCCAACAGATGGCATCCAGACCCATCGAGTCCACCACCCCATCTCTCTCCGCCAGCTTCACACGGCCTGCAGACCAATCATTGACCCTGCCATTCTTTTCCTCCCAGCCCACCACCACCACCTCGTACCCAAAACTTTTTCAAGGAGCAAGTGGAAAGGGGACCCCCTCAAGATTTATATCTTTCGAGGCAGCCTGACTCAATCGTTATTTCAAAATCCCATCCGTTTTCTGGGAATTCCCAATGTGCTCTATTCGCAGCATCCTGACTCATTTTCTCTTCCCGTGTTGCCTCCCACTTCAACATCTGTCTACATCCTTCTTCAGCCCCGCTTGCTGCTCCCGATTACCCTGGGAAAACATTCCCCCCGCCCCCTCCTCCAGCCATCGATATTTCCTCCACAAACGTATTTATTACCTGCCAACCAAATATCTCATCCGCTCCTAAGCCTCCTCGAGTCGAAGATCGCCGACGCTTGATAAGACGCAATTTTTGTCTCGGCTCCAATAAACCGGCGTTGGACAACGTACAGGAGGGGGGCTCTTTCCCTGTCCCTTCTATTCCTGCAGGAGACGTGGACGTTGCCACGTGAGGCATTGGCGCCAAAAGAGGGAAAAGGGAAAATATTTTTAGCAGACCAAGCCCTCCCTCGTCTCTGCATTGCTAAATCCGGATGCCTGGGAATAATCCTCCAAATGAGGTAGCCGTACTGTCTGACTTGACGGCGCCTACCCAATGCCACTATTGTGAAACACCTATTCACGTATGGGGACGACATCCGCTATTCAAACTGATTTACGCACTGGAATTACGAGCTCGGACGTTTCGCTGACAATTCATTAGCATATAATCAAAACCCGAGTAAACAATGACCGAAACACAATTGTAATCGCCCCGAATCAATAACACTCCACAACAGCGTCAATGCAAGTGTCGTACCGAGTTACGCCATGAATTATTACGGACACTGTGTGCAAATCCCGGCGACTTTCTCCAAACTGGTGGATCTCACTTTATTATCGATTTATGCAAAACCGCCTCGGCACACGTACGCTACGAAGACTAATGGACTCCAAAAAGCAGTAGACAACTATAATTGTTTCGCACCCTCTCTCAACACTCGAGTATAACAAGGGAGCCGTACAAAAAAATATGGAAATGACTTGCAAGTCGCTTATGGTACATCAAGGCGCGTCGAAGAGAATTGACTTGACAATGCACCTACCACTGTGAGGTTGTCCAACTCGCCCAGCCAGGTATTGAGCAGCTTCTGCGGATCGTCGGGGTCACTGGCGACCTCGCCCTCGGCCTCGGAGTCGGCTTCGGCTTCGCTCGTCGAGTGGTAGGATGAGTCCTCGTAGTCCGCCATCCTTGTCCTTTCACATCAGATCACCTGCAGGGTAGAGTTGGCATTACAGCTCCCTCCATTGTGCTCAAATACCAGATAATATCCGTCCCTGATAAATACACGTACAGTACAGTACACTTGACGTAACCTATTGCGTTAAAGTAGGTCTGCAGCGTGCCTGGTTTCCTGATCTAAATAAGGCTATTCACCTAACTCTCAGCCATCCACCGCTATAAATTATAGCGGATATGGAGCAGCAAGAAGCACATGCAGTTTGGCTAGATGCCACGGATGTAACAGATATAATGCATTGGAACAGTTAGCACATCACCTCCTCCCGGGATTCCCCCAAAGCTGCAGGAAAATGATGTGAAATGCCACAGGCCCCCAAAGTGTGACATGTTTCTAATTGTCGCGAATTATGACTGATTCGAAAATTTACAAGTAGTTTGGTGAACAAGATACCATTGCACTGTGAAATATTTCGAGTACCTGGACACACTCTTTGTCATAGTGTGCGGGCGTATTAAAGTATGTCCAGATTTGTTTCATGACTGCACATGTACGGACAGAAAAAAATATATAACGTCAGACCTATAGTGCATGCTGCGTAGGTGTCGGAAAACAGGCTGTACATAACAGGAACCAGCATCAACCTCAAATAATCTTTCCTGCAACACGATTAGTCAATAAGGTTAGTGAAACATACTTGTTGATTTCCCAAATGCACCATATGGAATTCCACCGCAATACTTGATGCTCCACGAATGAAATCCCGCACTTTCTCACACCAGAGTGCAAATGCATGCTAACAAATTCGCACTTGAGCTACATTTTCGCCACCTCTTGTCTCGTCCAGCTCTTCATCAATTGGCTTTATATCAGCCACCCTTCTGTCAGCCCCCCTATGGATTCCCCAGCGCGGCTCTATTTGTGCCGCATTTATATCAAGTAACGACGGGCTCGAAATGTCTTGCAGCCCCCCAGCGGCCCATTCCCGTGACCCAAAGGGCCCGGCGATTGTCCAACAAGTGAGCCGGCTCGGATTCATTCAACTGGGCCGGGGACACTGCCCCTCCAGCAAAGGCGCCCAGGGATCGATCCACTCACTACGGTCCTCACCACGTACTCCATGCGCGTGTGTGTAATGAGTGTGTACGTGGGGACAATCGTACGTGGTTACCGTATGTGAAGCGGCACGCTCCACAGCACAGCAGGGTGGCGCACTGCCCAGGTGAACAAGCCACCCTGTACATGACCTCCTCTGGGAGATGTGTCAACACACGAGCCTAATTAATTGCAAATGGAATAGTGCGGAAACGCCCTGAATGCCATTACGGTCCTTCCTGTTTAGCGCGCATTCCTTGGAGAAATTGCAAAAATAATGGGCCCCCTAAATGTCGCCGTATTGATTCCTATACCAGCGCACAGTGCGCAGGCAGTACCTCTAATTGCATCAATGCTAACCGGTCAACAGCACATGAACACGCTGATGAATCCCTGCCTAATACAATTACGGTTTTGAAGTAGATGGTGGAGTGGGAGGGGGGGTTGTATAGATGGAAGGAATTTCAGTACGTATATATGTTTTGGATAGGCCCAACAAGCGGAAGTAATGCTGGCAACGTTGGCTGCCATACAGACGACCTCAATATTGTTCGCCTCAGACCCACTACAAAAACTCACTAATACGTAATTAAATCTGGGGAGGGGATCTCCTCCCCTGATACTGTTGCTGGACCTGATCCATGTTTTTCGGTGGCCCGGATTTTTGCTCCGATATCCCCTGTGCCAACAATATCACAACCTGAATTCCACTGATCAAATCCGCCTCCAGGCTCCACAAAAGTTTCCAGATTCACAGAAAAAAAAAAGGTCCGGTACACAAAAAAATTCCATAACTCTATCATTTCCATTATCTCTTGGCTCTTTTGACATCAATGAATATGGCTGAACCATCAAACTCATGTTGTAAAAATATACAGGGTGATGCGCAAACCTATCCTAGTTCAAGAGGTTAGGTGTACTGTATGTGTAAGTGGCAAACTTAAATTTGTTAAATGTTACACACTGATTGCTGGAGTAAACAACCAAGTTCGTCATATTTTATCCCCATATTGAACTGGCGGTGTTTTGGCAGTGCACAACCACATAAAATGCACCGGCAATAGTATGTCAAGCTGCATGCATATCGGCTCAAACGTTTGTAACTGCCGATAAGACCCCCATTGCCCGATAATACTGGTCCAAGTACTAAAATTGGATATGCCCATATCGATTTTCCTTAGGCTACGTATCACAGAGACATGCTCAGTGGCTCAAATCATAACTTGGGCACTGCTCTGCTTTCAGTCCACGCAACCATGTCAATCTAGTTTCCTAAAAGAACCCAGTCCACATACTGCAAAAGATCTTGCGCAACTTGTGGAAAACAGAATCGAGTCTTGCCACATTTTCTCTCCGTTCGTACGTACGTAATACTGCGCAAGATAAACGAAACGGGAACAATAGTCCATCTGACAGAAGTATAGCTTGTCACTACCGCGAAGGTGAACTTGGCGACACGACAAGGACCATGACAAGGGAGGAAACGCACGCATTTTGGGCAAGGACACCTGGGGGAAGCATCATGTATATTATTTTCTTGTAGTGACAACCGGTCTGCATCAGACGTATAAAGCGGGGGTATGACTCAACTTGCTGTCACTTGTACTGTACCTCATAGTAAAACGGATTGTTTCAGTTACGCAATATTTATACTAGGAAAATTGAGTGATAGTTGCCCTCGACATACGAATCTTGAATTTTAATAATGCACGTTTCTAACAGTGATGCCACAGGAATGTAAAAAAACAACAACAACATGCAATTATACATGCTTTTTTAAAGGTATTACCAACAGGCAGTTGGAAGCTGAATAATTATTACTATTCAGTATACCGTGTACAAGCAATTATTTCACACGCAGTTTAATGCCTATTGCATATGTAAACATTTCTGTATTACATGAGTGAGGTCGATTCCCATGTTGATATCGTTGCATTATACACTGTTTGGATGGTCTCTCTCTCTCCCCATCAAAGCAAATATTGGCACAAAAGCACATCACAGTAATAATGGCATTATTATTATTATTATTTATTATTATTATTATTATTATTATTATTATTATTAATAATAATAATAACAATAATAACAATAATAACAATAATAATAATAATAATAATAATAATAATAACATTTCAATGCCAAGGATGCCATAATGCTGATAGGACCATTGTCGCAAGTATGCCTTTGACAATGTACTCACGGTTTAAATATTCTACAAAAGTTAGCAAAAACAGATAAAGCACCATAACAATCATATATTATAACAAAAAGAAACAAAAAGTGCGCAAATTCATAGACTATAGCATACGAATAAATTCACGACATACAAAGTAGCGAGACATGCAGGAGCACTTGGCGAAAAAGTACTCGTCGCAAAGGCCAACAATCTACACATGCTACCTTCTTAAATATACAGGCCTACTGCTAATATCAAAAGTGACGAAGTAGTAATTAGTTTCGTGGTTTTTCACGTTGGTTTCACGCACTTGGTTTCTACGGTTGAGTTCCGTAACCCACAATTGAAAAAAAGTGAAGAAAAAAAATCACACGCAAAATAAATAACACCCTAGAGGACTATACTACGGGATTAATAAATATCATTTACAAAATTTGGAAATCACGAAAGGTCGCACATAATAATCACGCCACACGTTTTTTTAAGGTCCATGTCTCTAATTACTCCGTTACTTAATTGCTGCATATAATCCACGGTTGAGATTTTTCCTTCCGACTTCTGAAAGTTTCCAGAATCTGGTGTCGCCTACCCAGCAGAGTACATACCTCGAGATTCAGATCGACAATGCTGGTGGAAAAAAGAAACAGTAAAAAAGATACGTGCGTGCGTGTGCGTGAGCCTGTACCAATCAGAGGGTCTCCCGCAACCTATCTTATCACTTCCGGCACCTATTTTACTAACCAACCAACCGTCTTGTTTATCTTCAACTCCCCAGTCCCGCAACTACAATCGCATTTATTTGACATAAGCATCCCAGTCAACGACCCATTCTCACGTGAAACGGGGTCACTTTCAGCTATCAACCTTCTCCGCATTATTTTTACACCCGTGATGTATATATTTAAAAAACGGCAATAGGAATCGGTCGATATCAGATGAATCGAGAAACAGGATGTCTGTTCAACGATAGATGCGCTGAAGCTATTTGTAGACTTATGGTGGGAAAAGTAACGGAAACAGCGTTTAAAACACGCGCAAAATGTCGCCATTTCCGAAGCATACCGGTAGTAAAATTCCGTCGAGGTCAGTCCTCTGAGCGTATTTTCGGCTTCATAAAAAACGCGACGTTTTTACCGCCGCTTTGTATGGGCCGGCACAAACGCGACGAAAAAACTTCGTTTCCGAAACACATGTCAGTAAAAGTGACACGGACACTTTTTCCGCCAATATACGCGACTGAAAAACCGAATAGTTTTTTTTCTCCTACATGAACGTAAAAAAATGTGCAGTGTGTCTGACCCAGACGAAATCCCGTTCACTACCACGTGTGTTCCTGTCGCGTTTTAAACGCATAGAAGCACCTATCCCCTTAAAGCTTTTAACCATCTGACTTACTACGGGTCAGGTGATATAAGCGTCGACCCCACACACGTTATTTATAATCGTCATCTCCCCCCCCCCCCCCAANCCCCCCCCCCCTCCAAAAAAAACCGTGTACGTCCACCTCTTGTAAAAATGGGGCCAAAAAATCAAGATGAGGGGCGCGGCTCTTGACACGTACAATCCGGGTCCTGTGCCCAAACTAGTGACGTGTGTATATTCTCCTTCATCTCGCCGTAGGCCCCCACACCCAAAAAAAATTTTAGAAACAGGAATACAAAAAATATATGGAGAAGTGAATGGCGCCTGCCGCCTGCCTGCATCCTTCCTCTCTTACTCCCCAACCCATATAAAGAAGTGCTGCCATGCCAGACCCGTTATTTTTTTGCCCCCATATTCCAAAAAGGAGTGGGTCTTGTCTCGTCAAGGGCGTAGCCAGATTCAATCACCCTCGGAATGTTTCGTACCTGAGAGAGGCTGCTGGAAGTTGCTCGAAACCATCACGCCCACTTGTTTCAAATAGCGGTCATTCCGGACGCAACAATCGCATCCTTTTGCTATCACTCGTTTTGTGGTATGAATCAGAAGGACGATATTATAGAATGACCCATCAGTAGGTTTTTTTGTTTTTTTTTTGTACAAGGAGAGGAAGCGCCATTGACATTGAGGCCCATTGTAGGCCCGTAGATCGGACCGGAAATTGTTCCACTTCCTGAGGAGGGCCAATTAATTGCGTTAATTTTACTTCGCACAATGAATGGGATTGGTGCCAACTTATCAATGGGTGACCCATCTCTGGCATATAATGGGAAAAAATGTGCGTAGCTGGTGTGTAGGCAGCAAGTGATAGGTACGACATTGAGGGCTTCCACCTACAGAGTGGCACAAAAGTTCGGCTAAAGCGGATACCGCCAGTTCAAAAGCATAATCGATCAGTCTGCTATATTTCCAATGGGACCGCACACAGGGTGGTCCAAGACGAACACTTCCTTCAAAGATTTCTGCATACTCAAGCAGAAAGTATTGAGTTACAGCAGCTGCACTCTTCGGGCCATATACAAGTACATCTCTTGTTGCACCACACAGCATTTGTGTTACAGTACGAGCCAGGCTGCTAATGTATAGGTGGGCCGAGGAAACCGTTAATCCCTGGCCAAGGTCTATCGCAGCGAACCCCGGAATTGCCTCACATCCCGCCGATAGACGCTGGCTATAATGTACTATTTACGTCCGTCACCTCCACACAAAACACACCCCGGACTACATTATAATCCGGCCGCGAATAGCCCCCGCACTTCCCTTCAGTGCTATCGCTTCTCTAACCGCTTCTCACCGCTCAAAACGAACTCTACAATCTATAAATATTTTTTCAAGTAGCAGTGAAAAAAAAAAAAATAGCTGTTGGAGAGGATGCCCCTGGAGGCTTCGGGCTGCCCAAACAAAACAGGTGAACATTTGTATTCGGCGCGGTGACTCACAACGTCACCAAGAGCCGAGGTCACCAGTCGGGGTCCACCGTTTATGCAGCCAGGCAATCCCCTAGCACCTTCTCCCTAAAGCCTTTTATGCCCCCGTCCGTTGAATCGCACGTGTCTCGGCCCTTGGGGGGAGCGCAACACAACCCCTATACATTGCATTGGGGGGAACAAAATGTAGGTGGGGGAGTGTTTACACCTGGACGAATATTCGGATAAGGCACGTACAGGCTGTCCCAAAACACAATCCCAGAGCTCTACTCTTCTTTGCCTCATTTGTCAAAAAAACAACTGCTGCGTATGCATGCTTCAGGTAACCCAGCAGCACCAGTAAATTCCAAACTTCTCCCATTTGTCTCGCACGTGTCTCTCATCCTGAGCACCTCGAAGCAAAAACTCACGCCGACAGAGTTTCAACAACTGAAAAAAAAAAAAAAAATGTGAGTGGCCGAGAGGCAATCAAGTGGTCCCTCAACAATGGTCTCCTGGGATTCGGCATAACCCTCTTCTCCTTTTGGATGATGATGATGGGGAGGGATGCCATAGTCTACCTGCCTGCCTACCTGTCGACCACTCGGACGGGACTGACTGTAGCTGGGATCCGCCCAAACCTTCACCTTGGCCCATTTCAGCCCCATCTCCACCCTCTTTTAATCGGCATTAACACTGCCGCCCATCCAAAAACAATGACCGACCACACGGAGAGAGAAAGGGGGAAGGAAATTAATCTCTGACCTCTCCCTGTCCACGGAAACATGTGACCCATCAGCCTGCTCCTGCCAGGTAAATTCATTCCGGCACTCTTCAGAAGCCGCAGACAAATCGAAAAATTCTGTAGCGTCTAAGCAAACATCAGATAATGAAAATGATTATTTAATATAAAAAAAATTGTGCGACAAAATTGAAGATGCGGTCGGTGTCCCCTATTTGCTGGCCTATCAAGAGTGCAATACTCTCGGGCAATAATCCAACTGCAAGGCTGCATTGCCGAGTGCATGCGGCAACAGTTCGTCTCACTTGCTCGTAATGTGACAGAATCTGCCGCCATGCACACACATCTATCGATTTTGTCTGTATGGCAGGCTAGCGCGTGTCTAGGCATCTCTTGTTAGATCAGTCAGGATTCCCCCCCTTTCCTCTATATATTTTCAGCACAAACAACGCACCCCAATAACTGTAATCCTATATGGCCCTGCTGGTGTGCACGAGGGGGAAGAGTACTCTTGGCACACAGGTGCCGCTTGTAAGTACAGTGCATTGTGCTATATTGCATTACTCCACCCTCGTTGAAATAGGAGCAGGCTGGCAGGCGATGACGGAATTTCACGGGTTTCATGCCACATGACACGTCACTATATGCACGACGGTTTCAGAATAATTGTAGAAAAATTGTGAGGCAACGAGTGCGCTGTATGAATCAGGCCTCCATGAATTGCCACGGAACTTCTTATCGAAATGGGGCTCTATTAGTAACGGGACTGCTAATTTCGCCACTTCCGATGCTACGTGCTGCAGCACCCATCCCAGAGTGCGTACTATGGACGTGACGAAACGTGCTAGTTTGAAGGAGATTACTCGTGACCTTTGAGCACTTGAAATACCTTAGTCACAGTGGCTCTTCCACGAATGATACAGCTCGGTACTTCACTCTTTTGTCTCATCATGAATTCACTACATGCCGAGTCAAGCTCTGCACGTCAAATGTACGAAACTTCTCAACGAGGATGGTGCTTGGCATATGTAGCATTTATTAATAAATTAAATCATACACAGTGCCACAACATTCCTTACATTACTAATGTTTGGGGGAAATTATTAGCTCCGTCAAGTAACACTGCAGCCTAAATTGCTACACATTTCTCAGATCAACATAAACCGGCTCGCAGCTGCTTACATAAACGTAAAAGGGCATAAGCCAGAGCGCAATATATGCAATGTGCTCACGTCAGTAACTGACGTTAGTAGCGGACAATACACCCCCAAAATCTGCAAACTCTGTCGTAACAGTCATATTATACGTCTGATTACGAGCAACCTGATCCCGAGTAAACAAAACTCGCATTCGACATGTTGAAGTCTGAAGAAAAACAGGTGCATATTGTGCAACGATGCAATCCAAACTGCATATGAAACCCCATAATCACCTAACAGCGGCTACGTGCCCAACACAAAACCGACACCTTTTTCTAATTGCGGCACTAAAACGGAAATAATTGGCCCCGAAACGCCATTCGAACCGTGCGTAAATTACCCTGCATTATTTAAGAGCGGCAAATTACTCCTCCACATTTATTCTTCTGCTTGAACCACACTTTCATTTTCAACTACTAGTTACTACCCCGCCAAAAAAACACGCGTTTTGGCACACCTCCAGATGGCGATGACCTACTTGTTATTGCAACCGCACATCTTTTGAATAACACTTCTCAATTATAAAGGGAAGAATCGGGCCATTTCGCTCTGATCTCTTGGCGTGAAGCTATGGCAAACGTCCTGAATACTATAGCTCTATCAAGATGGTTAAATCTAATGAAATTCAGCTTAAAAAGCAGCAAATTACGACACATCTCGTTTACACCACTAGTCGTCTTATAACACCGTGCAAAAAAAATTAACAACGTATTGCGAATTCACATAACTTGTAAGTGCGGCTAAAAATATAAGCCGCCTTGTGTCGTGATCAGCTTTTCTTGGGCCTCACGATATGAGAAACAATAGGGTTTTATGAATCTTCGGGATTTTCTTCTACACGTATACCTATATTTAGCAAAAACCGTGGGCAGCACAATTTCGCATGAGCAATATGGGCTCTCACGTGGCGCTAATGAAATCGGAACAACACCTGAGCCATAATCTCAAATTGACCGCATTTTTCCACCGACCAAATTTGTAGCTGCCGTGTAAATCGGGACTCCAAGACGTTCTGCGAACTTCCGG
Organism: Catajapyx aquilonaris; assembly: GCA_000934665.2. Taxonomy (NCBI): domain Eukaryota; kingdom Metazoa; phylum Arthropoda; class Diplura; order Dicellurata; family Japygidae; genus Catajapyx; species Catajapyx aquilonaris. The sequence goes on along the minus strand of JYFJ02003663.1, from coordinate 1,747 downwards.
TCCTGTGATTCAAGGCCTTCGTTCCTTCGCGTTTTTTTTCCATGAGACTTATCACACAAGGTCGCTTCCGGTTGAAAAATCTTTGCAACTCGCTCACCTCTTCCGCACTTCAACCAACCTTCACCTCACCTTGGATAACATTCGCGTAATACTCAGTCGAATCCACCACTCAAGTCTGGACTAAACTTAACCATTATGAGAGCGCAATAAATAAGTAAAATAAATAATGTCCGGATTTTTCTGTATTCATACTTAACGGTACAGCAAACGAGATCTGCAACATCTTACTTTTTCCATTTTGTAGCACTACACTGCCACCTCTGAGGCGGCGCGACATGATATACAGTTAGAGAGATTTCAGGTATCAGGTATGCCCTATATCTACTGCTGCAGCGGGAATTTAAAAAAGAAATCGGATCTCTCGATATGAGGACTGTCACTGGTGAAGTTCATGCGTCGCGTCTCCACGCAGGATTGTTATAATTTATACACACGCCTCCCGTAATTATGCCGCTAGATTTGGGAAAGTTTTGGCATTATTTCTCGCAGTCATGGCGATCTGGGAAAGGCTTCTTTCCGGTCAGACCATGGAAAAAATATGAGGGGCGTGTAATCTCCTCCATATACATGTAGCCAAATTTGCAGCTACCGAATTATTAATTTCCATTATGTTAGCACCAGCTCAACGTTGAGTGTGTAAAAAAAACCCTTTGCAACCACTTTGGATCCCCGAGATCTGGAGCATCCCAAGGAGTTTGTAATTCGGCGGATTAAATCACAGTCTCGAGTGACTTTTTTTTTTCCTTGCTTCCCACTACTTTTGCAGCATCATTCCTTCTGGATCCCCTTGAATGAGGCGATTGAACGAAGGAGCCTCGAATAATAAGGATCCTGTGCCCAACCGAGCAACCGACCCCACCCTTTTTCTTTTCTTTCTCACATCAAGGGGTTGCCTGAATGGATGGATGGATGGTTGGACACTCCTAGAAAAGCTGCACAAAGATATATGATTTCCTTCCCTGCTGCTGCTTCTCAACATTGGCCTCCTTTTTTTTTCGTGGGCTTTGGGGTCACACCTCTAAGAAACCCACTGCACGTCAATTCCACTGAGATTACTTCTAAAGATAAATGGCTGATTGCTATGTGTACATTTTGCACAACGTGCATGTTGCATCAGGAAATGCAGACTCTGAGGAGGAAAAAAAATGATGAGCATATGGGGTTGAGATAAAGGAGGTATAAATAAATGAGCCTAGAATGTGATGGAGGCTCAGGCAGCCTCCCAAAGACAAGAAATCCTTCCTTTACTACCTTTTCCTTGGGCATAGGGGCACCTCCTTCCTTTCCTTATCAGTCCGGCCAAAGCCTCACATTTATCAGGCCACAAACATACACCCACCCAAGGACAACCTGCACTCGCTTTAGTTTCTCACCACTTTCCACCCCATTGCCATTAACCGCGCAAGAATTGTATTATTTTCAACCCACCATTTCTTTCCCTCCTTCTCTCCTTACACTATCATGAGCTACCAGGTTACATTTCCCCACTGACATGCTCAGGAAATTGAACACTGTACAAAAGTGCAAGGTCAGCTCTCATTACACAACTGCTAAATGGGTAAATCCACGTGAAGGCGATCACTCATGAAACCCCCCATCTCCGATTTTGACGAAATTTGGCAGAGTTGTAGGGTTCATAGAGATATGGTATCGGGCCAAATTTCGCGTTAATTGGTTTGACCTGTTC
>JYFJ02003662.1:0-39109 GCA_000934665.2 Catajapyx aquilonaris | reverse complement strand
TGTACTTTCATTCACATGTGCTCAACTGTTTCAACCATGTGGATATACTGTGTACTACTGGCATTTTCAGGCAAAAAGAAAAATGAACATTAATCAGAGATATGAGGAGCAACCCCCACGAGTCACTGCACAAGGAAATCCCACCCTGGGTCTGCCCCTGGTTGCTCCCTGCCCCTGGTCGACTCTATGGAGTGGAGTCTGCTATTGCTTCAAAAGGTACACCTCCTCGCCTGTCGTCGCTCCGCCTACTTGGAACTATATGGCAACCGCGCAGTAAAAAAAAAAAAACTTGGGCCAATGATTGCAATGAGCATCTCTGCCGGGGCGCAGATTACCAGCTGTCATTTTCCACACTTAATTTCTTCGTTTTTGATTGATTTAATGGCCAGGATGTGTCTTCCCTCTCGTTTTTTCCATCTATAATTGTAGCCACGTCACTTCTATATTATTTGAAGCAAGCGGTGACCTACAGAGGCTGCGGGTAACTTCTCAGTAGTTGATGGAAGTATGTACCTGGCATTCTCATATGTAAATGACATGTTCTAATATTGTCTTGTTTGCTTCAATTAGTAGCAAGACATGCCGAGAAGAAAGCAGCCTGGAAGCCTCAAGAAGGCCAGCTTGAACTGTGTGGCCAACGCTGTCCTTCAGGCATGTCATGGCCAGCCCGGATGCGTCGGACAGTACGTTCAGGAAATTCCAACAAGCATTGCGAACGAGTATGTTGAAGAACTGTTCAGACTTATTTCAAAGAAGAACGCTGAAGATGGCCCACGCGCAAACAGTGGCTGGTTACGTCAAGTGTTTCAACACGGATTGCATCGCAAGTGCAGTAGAATTGACCTAACAAAATTTTCCTTCCATGAGAACTTATACAGAGCACTGTTTGCCTACCTTCCGTTGATGCCTAATTTACATGTACTTAAAACAGGTGTTATCGATGGTAGCTATCAGGATGCGGATGAATATTGTTTGCCTGAGAACAACCTACGTTCTGTCCATATTTGCGAGACATGCGATCCAGACTTTGTGTCGAAGATAGTCCAAAGTTCCCCGTTGTTGGAAGAAATTAGTACAGGTTTTGTACCCACTTCCGTACGTGAACTGTTACATTGCGCTTGCTTAAGGATTATTGACATCCCATACAGATTTCCCCCGTCGACTGCTTGCGAACTGTTAGACCGCCTTCCTTTCCTTGAATCCGTCCCAATTGATGATATAGATAAAATGCTGGAAACATGCACACAAGTGTATCTGCTAAAGGACTTTGTTAACATGCTGATGATCAGAAAACCTGGAGTTTTGGAAGAGCTAACCTACCATTTTCCCAGTTTGGAGCAGTTGACTGTGCTGCAGTTAGACGCAAATGACTTGAACCCGTTGAATGATCTGAACTTGAAAAACTTGACGGTTACGAAAGGAACGGCTGCGGATCTGCTCTGCCTAGTCGACACCTGCTTTCCGCGTTTGACTAAACTGAGTCTGAATTCCGTGATTGGACTTGACCTGCTTTTTAAACATGGTGTGAACATGTCAGATTCGTTAGTGTCTTTGAGCCTGGAGTGTTGTTCCGGTGTTGATTTGGAAGCTCTTGGAGACAACTTTCCAAACTTGGAGTCGCTGGAAATTAAGTCGCAAAACAGCATCGCTCCCGTTAAAGTGACACAAGCCGCATTTAAATCCTTGGAAAATCTGGATGTGGTTGAACTCCCAAAAAGGCACGTACAATTCCTCATATCATCCTGCCGCAGTTTGAAGTCCCTTCGCTTGTCATGCAGTCGTTTCAATGATTCAGATGTGTGCAAGTTGCTTCAGGCCGCTTCACTGAAGGAGTTGAACTCTCTCTATGTGTACAATCTGAGCATATCCACAATGGTAGTTTCCATAATTCTGAACACTTTTGGCGATTCTTTGCACCAAGTGTACTTGCACAGTGACATACTTGAACTTGCGCAGCCTGACATTGTTGAAATCACTAATCAACTTCATGCTTATGACATGTCATTCGTGATCGAAAGCATCGACAGAACTTGGCTTGAATATGAGCCGTAATGTGTAGGATTGTACCGCATGTTGTTCTTTACTGTTAATTTTTTATGAAATCATTTTCTCTCAAATGCTGCAACAATTAATTGCTGAGTGCAAACTGGCAAGTGAAAATTTACACAAAATTGTAATCAAAAAAGCTTGTAACATGCCAAGGAATTATCATGAGTGGCTGTGTCATTTACTGTGCATTATCAATTAGCCATTTTTAATGTACAGAAAAGTAGGGCTGGTTCTTCGTCTTATTTCGGTATGTAGTAGCAGTTAACCAACAATAAGTAATCATGGAAATCAATTGTTGATTTCAATAGCATTTTTCATATGAATCAAAATGAAGGAATTTTGAATTGGTGTGGTAATGAATTTTAGTTATATAATTTTATTATTATTAATAATAATAATTAGCGTATAATAATTTGGGTAGTGCGGACCTCCTTCTCAGGAGGTATTGCTCGGACCATTATTCTTTGATTAGCCCTTTTTAGTACATACGTACATTTGGAACCTTTTGCGAAGCACCCAGGCCCACGGGAGGGTGACTGGGAGGGGATGTGCCAGGTGTAAGTGCAAAAGGGGAGTTCATGAAATGTACTGTTACAGATATAATTTTATTTATTACATGGCAGACAGTATGCACTGGATTATACCTGGTGCTTTTTTAGAGTAACAGTAGGGAAATTTTTTAATGGAATTTATATGCAAAATTCAGCATATTTCTTATACATTAGACACGGAATAGTTCATGATCAGAAATGCAATAACTCGTATGAGCAGAGTGGAAAATGTTCAACAAATTGTTCTAAATCTGCCATGGTAATCATTACATCCCTAAAAGGTTAATACCAAGTTATGTACAAATAAGAGGAAGTGGGAATATTGTACAAAATCCTGGAATTAGACACTTTGCAGAATCATTGCATGCTTGATCATCGCAGGATTCATTACAGTCTCCGCGGTAGAGTAGATGGCAGGCTGCTGTTGGGCTAGTGTCATAAGTCAAGCAGGACCATCGACCTGGAAGAAAAGGCACATAAACTTGGTCAGTTTTGTAGGAGATTTGTGCTTTCTTTATATAGTATAGTGATCCCTCCTTATCCGCATGTGGTATGTTCTGCGACCATCCCCGGCTACTTCAGTATTTGGTGGGGTATATGTATGTTACCTACACAGCCTCTCATGTACAAGGTGAAGGAATTCTTGCGGACTGATAGTACTCGTAAACCTAATATAGGGATGTGCAATTAGTTTTGGATGTCGAGTGGTTAATGCGTATGGCACCTTTAAAGTGTAGAGGGTTGGATGGTAAAACATGAGGTATAAAACGACAAAGTGCATCGGTGTTGCACTCGGATTCTTACTCTGACGGGATTTGATCACCTATTGCACATGGACAATGTGTTACGGACCCAAGGCCATATTGTTCGGAGGCCCTCAAGCGGGCTATTGCTTCCGTGGAGCTGGCGGAGTGGATGTGACGTCACTAAACTTTGAAGACGCCTTATGCATTAACTACACAACGGTGCCCAAAACTTGTTGCACATCCCTACATTAGTTTTGCGAGTACCATCAGTCTACCTGGCGATTTGGCACGAGTTTCCCTTCACCCTGTATATGTTAAATCATCATTAGATCACTTGTAATTACCTAATACAATGTAAATAGTTGTTACACTGTTTTTGAGCAATTATATTAAAATTATTTTATTTTTCAGATTGCATTCAGGTTTCCCGAATTGTGTTACTTACCATCTTCGCAGCCTAAGAATATCCTGGTGAAATCGTTACATGGTATCTGGGCATTAGCTATCAGATGAAGTGAAAACATGATGAAGAGGACAAATGCGGTGTGTTTGACGGTACCCATCCTGCGTGATGTGTCCAAGTAGTGTTGCTCTTGTTGTGTGTGTCTGCACAAGAGAAAATAACTGGTAATTAATGGAACAATACACCTTCAGCATTGCTACTTGGTCAAATGAAACAAGTTAGGGCAGTTCAAGCTAGTTCAAGCTAGAAGCTGCACTGGGCCAATCCTAGAACCGATCTGGTATTTTCCCCCCCCATAAATTTGTATAGGCTCAGTAATATCTTGGTCATTACGATTTTTAAAAACTAGATGGGTACTGTGAGTCAAGTTTTCTCTTGTCAATAAGTGAAGGTAAATTACCGATACTAACGTGCAGCGTTGGTGGCTTCTAGCTGGCTTGTCGATTAGGCTTCTGAACAAGAGGTAAATGCTGCAGGAATATATACCCATGTGCTTCTTAGAAACACCTTCTACTTGCAGCTGTTATGTCTGTTCAGCATATTACAATAACCTATGCTAATTGCCAGCAGATTTGCATGGCAGAATTCAAAATGAAGAGTCTACTTGAATTCAGACTAGAAAATCATAGAAGCATATGTGGACATGATAGTGATTCCACTCTGCTGAATAATAATGAAGCCTGTGAACTTATGAAGGTGCCCTTTGAAATGTGGTGCTGGCAAGGTTAACCTGGTTAACCTGGCATGAATCATAAATTCGTTACTTTATGTTAATTTACAATGAAATCATTAATAATGCTATTTTTTTCTTATTTTATGCACTCCAACATTATATAATAAAAAAAGACCTTTGCTAGAAATGTCTAAACACAAGTAATAACTATACTGAGGTTGTGTGCCCAGTCATGTCCATTATGAAAAAATTCAGAGATGAATAATCTATACATTCTATAATATTTGGCAAGTAACTTTTCAGCCACAGTTCAGCAATAGTCACAATCATCAGTGATCATTTTATTGGTCATCATCATCATCAACATCACGACATTTCCCTATGAGGGGTAGTCAGCGATTATTTCATTTTCATTTTTATTTTATTTTCATTTTATTGGTAATAACTAATAAATATATACCCAAGTGTCATTGGTCATGTTTGTTTGGCTGTTGCAAAGTAGGGCTAGAACGAAAGGGAAGCTTGAGATGAGCTAGTCTCTAGACTAGCTGAGGACCCAATTTATGCATCAACAACTGAAATATATTTTATACTGTTAATATTTTTAAGGTGCCGTAGACTAATAATTTGTTCACTGAAAGATAGAGATGATTCCTCATTTATCTGTGGTCATGATTTAATAGTTGGTCGCATTAATATTTATAAGACTTACTAAGACAGTGATGACATTGTCTTGGAATTGTCCAATAAGGAAATGAGAAATGCTTGTTTGGTCCAGTTTGGCACTCGATTATGAACCAGATTGACAAAGATGTGTGTCGCTTGTTGAATGTCCCAAAATCAACAGCACGTCAGCATCTAGTTCTAAGTGTCTTCTGGAAGAATATTAGATTTGTACTCTTCCTTATTCCTTCAAATGAACATAATAGATTTTTAAATAAGTTTTGCATTGAATTTTAATCATATAATTTTATTCATGACATGGCAGACAGATGGTATGCACTGGATGTTACCTGGTGCTTTTATACTTTTTGGAAAGATATACCCCGTGCTTGGGCCATAGGCCCTCTTAGGGGAATGGATTACCACTATCGTGCAGGGACGCAGGGACAGGGTAGGGTCAATGTGCAATGTGCAATGTCATCAAGTTGGGGGTCGTATGCAGTCCCTCAGGGGGCCCGTTCGCCATCTATGACCCCCTAGATGTGAGTCAGAAATTGCCCACTGACCAGCACCTCCTCCAGGGCAGGGAAAGGAAGGAAGCGGCTGTGGCCTATTTTACGGTACGATCCCAGAAATTTTTCTTGGGGCAACCTTGGGAAACCACAGAAAACCAAGGTTAGGATCACCGGCCTTCGGGATTCAAACCCAGGACCTAGTCAGACACCATATCCACTCCACCACTACTGCTTCGGTTTTGTAGCTGAATTGCATGATTGCATTTTGGCAGTCCTCATCACAGTTTCCACTAATGGAGCTTCCAACTGGGTTATCAGTGTCATAAAACCAACAGGTCCATCACCCGGAGAGAAAAAAAGCACACAGAAAATAATTAATTGGTGGCCATATGCACATCAATCAAGTTAATTAAACTAGGCATGTAATATCTCGGATGTGAGTGAAAAAGGACATAAGTCAAAAAAATAATTTTTTGACTTATGCCCTTTTCCCCGCGCATCCGAGATATCATGGACGTATACAAGTGATAGCAGCTACGACCAAGTTTGGCGGTATGTATAGTTATGTATACACCACTAAAGTTGTGCTTCTTTTGCTTTAACGTCTGGTGAAGTCCATTTAGTCATAAAGATTCTTAATGAGTCAGGAAGCCAGAATCACTAGCATATAAGCAAGTGTAATTCTTTGCCTTTGATTTTCTCGAGCAGGTTTATTTTTTTGTATTTGCTGGATTTGACTTGTATGCTGTTATATCAGGTCAATGCCAGTGCACATTAAATTAGTTTCAGCATTGCACATTCCTAAAAAAGTGTACGCATATCTCTTTTCATATTTTGTAGTCCGTAAGGGGCCTCAAAAACAGGTTGCTTCAACACTAGCTTCTACGTCTCTTGTGAAGCTCTACTTTATGATACTAGTCATACTACAAGTCACATCTGTTTATTATCAACTGTATAGTGATTTATTTGTCTGGTTACTGAGTGGCGGTTAATTACCGATACTAATCTGCCGAGTTGGTGGCTACGAGCTGGCTTGTCGATGAGGCTTCTGAACAGGAGGTAAATGCCACAGGAATATGTAAGCCACATACCTTTGCTTCATAGGAACACCTTCAGTTTGCAGCTGTTATGTCTGTTCAGTGTGTTAATAACCTATGTTAATTGACGGAGCAGAATTCAAAATGATGAGTCCACGTGTATTCATAGAAAATCATAGAAGCATCATACACATGTGGGCATGATAGTGAAGGCCAATCCTGCTGAATAGTAATGAGACATGTGAACTTATGAAGTGCCATTCGCAATGTGGTGCAGGCAGTAGCCAATGTAGCAAGTGAGACCATGAATCATGCATTGTTAATTTTAAATAAATAATGTAGGTAAATATTAGTTTAAATACACTCCAATATTTTAAACATGAGATTTGCTGGAACTGTCTGTAAATGCAATTAATAACATAGTACTTAAGTGGTATGCCAGTCATGTCCGTTATGAAAAACAAATGTCTTTCAAATTTCAGAAGAGATCTATGATATATTTCGCAAGTAATTTTTCAGCCACAGTCCAGCAATATTCACAACCACGTGACGTTTTGATACAATATGTTACAGTATAATGGGGTTGTGTAATTTTTTTAAATTACAGCAGGCTACTAATTTGTATGCAGAAAGATATAAAGCTGGTTCTTCATTTACACATGTTGTAGTAGCTAACTAACAATACCGGTAAGTAACAACAGAAATACAATGTTGATCCACGATTGTGAATTCTGGCATCAAAGTTATGAGAAACTGATCTCCCATAATATGAGTAACGATTGCAGATGCTCTTGCTTATATGGACACAATCCTATATTATTTTATGCAAGTAATTTTATGCAGTACTGCCATATTTTTCATATTTCGTTTTTTTTTTTTTTTTTCCAGGCCATCCAACATTATTTTAACTTCACCATAGCATATTTGACTGGTCACATTCATTCTTCAGACTTGATAAGTCAATGATGGAATTGTCTTGTAAATGTCCAATAAGGAAATGATAAACATTTGTTTGGTCCTGTCTGACACACTGTTATGAACTTGAATGGCCTCTATAGTCCCAAGAAGACAAATAAGTTGCGTGCTGCTTGTTGAACGTCCTAAAAGCAACAACGTGGCAGGGTCTAGAGGCTCACTCTTCACATGAGAATGAAAGTACTGTAATAAAGTTTTAAATAAGTTTTGCATTGAGTTATAATCATATAATTTTATTCATTATTTGGCATACACTGGATGTTACCTGGTGCTTTTTAGTATAACATTTAAGAATGGGTGCTGAATTTTGAAATTAATGGACAAGGTGCACTACTATATTTCTTATTTTGGGCAGTACATATGGGTCATCATTAGAAATTCAACTCTTACATACGAGCAGAGATGGCAATGTTTCAGCAGAGTAGTCTAACCCTCCATTGCCAGCGATTCGAGACCTTGTATGAAACCCTGTGACCCACAAACATAAGGTGAATCGCAATTTGCGTCTCTTGTGCAGTTTTTCTCACAGTTTCCATTAATGCAGTTGTTAGCTGTGTTGTCAGTATCGTAAAACACACATGTCCATTTACCTGGAATAAAGGCGCATAAACTTGGTCAGCTGTGTAGGAGATTTGTGTTTGCTCATAGCATTGCAATAATTATTGTATGTCCAAAATAAATTGATGATGCTCTACACCCAGTCTGATGGTAGTATGTATGAATTGTGGCCAGCTTCCATGCCACTTTTGAACATATAAAGTGCCCACATTTCCTGCCGGATGTTCAGTTTTTGAAGCAGTAATTGTAGGGAATTGTAATAATAATGACTTTATAATTATTTCAGATGGTATTCTGGTTTCCCAAATTGTTTCACTTACCTGGAGTGCAGTTGTACGCAGCTATAGTAATGGGGTTACACTGGTTTGCGATTTGGCCAGTAGCCATCAGATGGATGTAAAACATGATGAAGAGCGAAAATGCGATGCGCATGAATGCACCCATCCTTTGTGATGTGTGCAGGTAGTGTTGCTCTTCGTGTGTGTGTCTGAATGGACAAAGAGAAAATAACTTTTTGGTGGCCACATAATACGGGAATCAATCCAGTTTTAAACTAGGCATAGGCCTATCATAATATTATCATGGACATGCTGTGCAAGTGAAAAACATTGAGGCCAATTTTAGCACTTTTGAATTATTTACACCATGAATAGCTTTTTTTTTGCGATAACACCTGCTGATGAAGTTCATTAAGTTCTAAAGATACACAGTGAGCCAGGAAGCCAGGATTTTCTGTTTTACTAGCATGTAATGTTCAATTCTTTGCCTTTGATTGTCTGGTAACATTTTTTTGTCTGGTGGATTTAACTTTTATGCTGTTATATCACATCAATGCTAGTGCACCTGAAAAATGCTTCAGTGTTGCACATTCCTTTAAATAGCATATCTTGTAGTCCTTAAACACTCAAAACAGGTCGCTTTAAAACTATAGCATCTAAGACTCTCGTGAAACTGTAATTAATGATATTACTATAATCATATCTGCCTGTTATCAGCTGTAGGGAATTATTTGGCTGATCACAGAGTTAAGGTAAATTACCAGTACTAACCTGCAGTCGTGTTGGTGGCTACTAGCTGGCTTGTCGATGAGGCTTCTGAACAAGAGGCAAATGCCACAGGAATATATAGGTAAGGCACATACCTATGTGCTTCGGAGACACATCTGCTGCTTACACCTGTCACATCTGTTCAGTATATTAAACTAAACAATGTTAATTGTCAGAGCAGATTTGCATAGCAGAATACAATATATCATTCTGAATCTACAGGTTCATTCACATGAGAAAATCACAAAAGCATGTATGGAAATACTGAAGGCCAACCTTGACAATATGAGACATGAACTTCAGAAGGTGCCCTTTGCAATATGGTAATGGTGTCGCAAGGTTAACCAGGCCATAGACCTTAGAGCGTGGAGGTCGAAGGTCTATGAACCAGGCCATGAAGCATGCATGGTTTATTTTAAATTATTAAAATCTGATTAACGTGACATGGCACCCATACCAAGGATGGAATTTAATGTATGAAAATTTCGGTAATGACATCAAAATAGGATATGTTTAGGCCTATACATGATTTTTCAGAATGTCCATCAAAAATAATTCTACTGGTTAGATATAGGCTACTGTATATTGCACATTTATGTGCAAGAAGATTTGCCAGCTGCCAAATGTAATTATGCAGCAATGTCCGTGCATGGAATTTGGGTTGGAAGTTAAACGTCCAGCTGACGGTCAGTGGGTCAGAAAACTTGCATAGTAATTATTTGCCTTCTCCCCCAAAAAATGTCCCTGAGGCAATAATAAGGTGGCTCCTAAATCATTATAGTCAACGCAGCACCCAAACGCCCCTTTCGTGCCTCAAAATCCCCGCCTCCAATATCCCGTTAAACGTAATCGAGTACTGGTTGTATCTAAGGCCCCCAAACAGTGAATCAGAATTGAAATAAACCATTTAAAAAGTATATGTTTTTTGTTTTTTTAACGAGCCAACCGAGTGCGCACCAACAGTTCGCTCAGAATGCACTGTTGGCATTATCAATGATAGCTTGGTGCTCTCTGCTGTTACTGGTATTAGTGCTCCAATTATTTCCAACGCTACACTTGGGGGAGAAACAATATGGCCGACGTTTGCGACGTTGCCAAGACTCTGGAACGAACCTCAGATGTTACGGGATTGAACTCTGGCAACGTAAGTTGTTTCCAGAACAATGGAGATGCGCGAGTGTGGCTGCGCACTCGATTGCGCTCGTCACAAAAATAAGTATAAAGCTCGTTCTTTGCACAGCCTGTTTATATATGGTTTGATGCAATTTACATCCATTGCCAATGGACAAACAAGCGAACTTTCTTTCATTATATTTATAATTTTGCTTAATTTAATTTAAATTAAATGTTATTATTTATTCACTTGTGCGTATATTAACGTGCCTTACGCCGCCATCTGTTAACACATTAGTTTTCCACCTGTTCAGTGCATTATTATTATCATATTAATTGGTGTATTATTTTAAAATTTGACCGGAAACTGGATAATTCATTACATCATTATCTCTTACAAAGGTTTTGCTTACAGGTCGTCAGCAGCAGCGATAGTGACTTACAACCCTATATAGCCTACATTCAATACGCCGATTTTCAAAGATATCATTATTGAAGTTACCGCTGTTATTGTGGATTATAGCAAACTAATGACAACAACAGTGACTTAATTTGGAACTGAACTGGAGTATAATGCTCTTTAAAATCAACAAGATTTGGTCAATAATGGAGTTATAGGCTTTGTGTGCATTGTACTCTTACTCCAATCAGCAGGTCCTTGATTTTAAATAGCACCATATACTGTACACTCCATTTGTCCAATGACGTCACTGATATACATTTTGCTATATTCCGCAATAACAATGGTGACACCTATTGTCATTTTTTTTTAAATCAGTGCATGCGATGGAATGTAAATATAGTTATGTAATGTAGAGCAAAACCAGATATTATGCGTCGTAGGAAGTGGAAGTCTTAAATAAAATGCAACAACATGCAATATATGAAGTGAAGAGGCGTTTCCAGTCTTTCCACCCCACTGTTTATAATGTCAGCTTCCGCTTCCAGGATTGGCAAAGTAGGCTGCTGGAATGCTATAGGGAATAAATACAGTGATAAATGATAATATTTCTGGAGAGTGTAGGAATTGTTCTAATCAGAATCACCGGGTTCTGATCAACCCGATGGTGAGTAACGATGAGACCAAGGATGAGACAATTTCGAGTGTGTGATTGAGAGAGTCAATTTCGATGGATGATAACTTCTGTTCAAAAAAAAGAGCGACACACTCTCAGGAAGTGAGAGTGAGAAAGGAGAAAAGTTCGAAACAAAATAAGTATGAACACGTATGAATGTTTGAATGCCAGTTGAGCATAAGTTGAATGATAATAAATTGTGAAGTTTTATGGAAGGCTCATATATAGGAAGTGGTGTAGGAAACAGGATATTTGGGTTTAGGAAGGGACCCACACCACATAACCAAAAAAGGTGATTTAGAGGACGTGGTTATACGTAAAAGGGCATTAACAGTAGGACGATAGAATATATGTACCGAATTTCCGGGGAGTGGTCGGAAATCAGGGAGGAAGCATATACACGTAATACAAGTAGAAGGTAGTACAGTAGGGAATGATTAAGTTGGAAAGTATAGTTATGCAGAAGCTTAGTGTTTATTTTATTTTTTCATTCTTAAGAATTCAGGTTATCAAGGGGGTAGTCACTCGACCGAAAAGTGTACACTGGAATACCAAATTCAAGGAGTACCAAGGAGTAATAAAGAGTGAGGTGCCTGAGGAGTACCAGGGAGTACCACTCACAGGTCACCAGAGTACCTAAGTGATAACCCCCTTGCATGTTATACTGACAGTATAATATGTGTATTAACCATGTTTAGTTTACAGGAGGAGTTGTCCGTTTTACGAGTATATAACTGTTATATTAACAAGGGGAAAGTTTTCCAGAACTTTGATTGACGTGAAAGGGAAGTTTAAAGTGTTAAACACTATGCATAGACCTCTAAGGTCTATGACACTATGTACATTGTGGGATATGACTTTTCAATGGATATTAATTTAATTTCATCGTGAATGTTACACCAAGATTACTGTTCTATTCAAGACGACGAGAATTTTGAGGTGCCATGCCAGTGCAGATTGCTATAAGCGCGACGCAACATGCGTGTTGTAATGATTTAATTGTTTGGGTTAAATTTCTGACGCAGACACTGTGAACGTCTCGATGTGCATGTTGTTTGCATCAGGTTTTGAAGGATGAGTAAATACTGATATTTTTTGACGAATAATAACAGACGTCTCGTGGAACACGTACGATTTGTCTCACGCGGCATGGCACACTACGACTGGAAGATTTGATTGGGAGCGCCAATAATAATTTGTTTGACTAGAGTGAAGGATATAAGCATAATGTTGGTTCGATTGTCGATTTTCGATATATCGACTTCGATTCAATTTTTTTCGATGTCGGCTCCATTTTCGGTTTTCCGATTTTCGATATATCGACTTCGATTCAATTTTTTCGATGTCGGTTCGATTGTCGGTTTTTCGATTTTCGATATATCGACTTCGAATCAAATTTTTCGATGTCGGTTCGATTGTCGGTTTTCCGATTTTCGATATATCGACTTCGATTCAAATTCTTCGATGTCGGATCGATTGTCGGTTTTCCGATGTTCGATATATCGACTTCGATTCAAATTTTTCGATGTCGGTTCGATTGTCGGTTTTCCGATTTTCGATATATCGACTTCGATTCNTTCGATTGTCGGTTTTCCGATTTTCCAATATATCGACTTCGAATCAAATTTTTCGATGTCGGTTAGATTGTCGGTTTTCCTATTTTCCAATATATCGACTTCGAATCAAATTTTTCGATGTTGGTTATAAATTGTCGGTTTTCCGATTTTCGATATATCGACTTCGATTCAAATTTTTCGATGTCGGTTCGATTGTCGGTTTTCCGATTTTCCAATATATCGACTTCGAATCAAATTTTTCGATGTCGGTTAGATTGTCGGTTTTCCGATTTTCGATATATCGACTTCGAATCGATATTTTTTGAGTATCGAAAGTTGATATGCAATTTCGGATATCGCACAGGCAGTGACGTCACGATCCAGATACGGTACTGTATCTGTGCGCCATATGTGCGAGGAATATATGGTACTGTACTCTGTGGGGCACTGTTGTCACCGAAGTTCAGGTGATGATGACTCACCCCGGACAAAATCTTGCAATCAGTTTTGCCAACAGTATTTCCAACTTGAATAATTTCTGCCGATTTTCAGGATGGCTACCCTGCTCGTGACGTCACGGTCCAGATACAGTACTGTATCCGGGGGTTAATTGCCAATTCATATTATTAATTAATAATTATTAATATTCATTCCGGTTGCAGGCAACCGAAAGGTTCCTTCCTCCAGCTCCCCCTGAGTCCCTCTCCTCCCCACCCCCAGCTTGGAGCTCCGACCCTTGCGAACCCCACCCGCTGCCACCCTCCCTCCGCCCGCCCGCCCTCCGCAAGATGGCCGGGGATCAATCTTTGCCCGAGTGAAAGTCCTTCTCTCTTCCCTCCCCACCCGCCGGGTTTTTGGTGTTTCTCCCTGGTCGGGTGGCCAGGCCATCTCTCCGAAGGTGGAATGGCGGCCGGACTACTGCCCTGCATGCTCCTGGTGGTGGTGGTGGTGGCGGCCCTCCTACAGCTAGCAGGCGGGGCATTCCTCCAGCCGGCTCAGACCAGGGGCGAGGAACCCAGGTTCCAGACCAGGGTCTGCAGCCACGTTCCACCCAAACCGGACGAGGTCATCCACGGGGTCGTGCTCGAAACGGTCAAGAGGGACAAGAGATCCAGGGGTAAACAGCAGCCCTCCATGTAGTAGTAGTAGTAGTAGTAGGCATTCTAATGGTGGGGTCAATGACATCTGCTCTAGTATAGTACACATTCTGGTTGTCACATCAAAAAGGTCAGATGGGTACGAAATCGATGTGAAAAATGGACAAACAGACATTGACCTTTACGCTCATGACGAGGATCGTACCACTTTCAAGTCTAGTTGGCCATGAAATGGGTACAAACAATCAAACATTGCCTTTATAATACACTGCACTGTACTGTCCGTGTTGCGGCTTATCCGTGCATCACCAAAAAAGTAACTAAATAAAACTCGAAATAGAAGCTCAAAAAAAAAGTTAAATGTCTCACAAATTAATAAATGACTTTTTCTAGAGGACCACTAAAAATATATAGTAAATTTTCTTATTTCAATTAAACCAGCCGTAAGGTAGTAAACTGTACATAAATTTAAAACCAGTTAATAGCTCATTATTACGGCAATCTAGGACCACTTTCGGATTATCTGGCGACACCTGCGCAGTCATTAGCTCGGATAATCAGGAGTGCAGTGTGCAACATGCTAAAGATCGTACCACTTTAAAAGTTTAAAAGTCTACATGGGTATGAAATGGATACAAAATGGAATGAGTATGAAATGAACAAACAAACAAACATTGCCTTATATATGTGAGGGCCGTCCTAAAGGATTTACGATGATTGTTTTTTGCCCCATACAGGGCCCAGGCAGATAGGCACACATTATGGATAGAATTGTCCTGGAGCCAAATTCACTGGCATCATAGGTACTGTATGTCAACCTCTCCAGGCTCTCCAGGAACCGTGTTTTGGAGATGCAGCGCACCCCACTCCCAACTGCTTGTTGTTCAACAATATCCTCGAAACGGCAAAGGTTTTTTTCAAAAATGGATCCAAACAGTTTAAAGTCGCTGGGAGCCAGGCTGGGGGAGTATGGCGGGTATGCAAGCACCCAAAGCAGTGAAAAACCCCATTGTCTATGACATTTTGAGGACCAGAAATGCGCGCAGTTGGCTGGGAGTGGGCACGTCGCATCTCCAAGACTTGCTTCCTGGAGGGCCAGGAGAGGGTGACACGCCTGTGGTGCAGTGCATTTGGCTCCAGACGGATTCTGTTGATAACGTGTCCCTATTTGCTGATGCATTGGCCATGTATTTGTGGCAAAAAAAGTAATTGTAAATCATTTTAGTACAACCCTCGTACAGTATGACAAGTGCACATTTTTTAGTTCCTAATTTGGGCAGGTAGCTAACACTTCGCTCGTTACAGATGACCCGCTGCCTCGCATGCGCATCCGACTGACGTATGACCACAGCGTGTTCCGGCTGACCCCGTCGCAGTTCAGGGTCATCAACGACACGGTGCTTCCCCAAGCGGTCAACTACTGGGAGTCTGCTCTCTCTGTCATCCGTACGACCAAGTCCCCTGTAAGGCTGAACAGGAAGTGCCAAGGGAATAAGGTAAAAATAAACTTTTATTCAACTCTTTAAGAGATAGCACAAGTAGATGCTCACGGCTCAGGAATTTTAACATGTTGAGAAGCTCATGTGCATTTTGTGAGGGCCAGGCGGAGTGGCGCTGCGGTAATGTATGCTCCCACGGATGAGCGGTTCAACTGCTTTTCGCAAGTGTGCCAATTTTGTATTTTGTCCGACCCCTGCATGTTTCTGTAACAAATTTTGTTTACATGAGATTGTGTGACAATAAACCATAATTGGGGTCATCAACTAGTCCTTGGTCATTAGCAAGAGGAGGTGCACAAGTCCAAAAATTGCATTATCAGGACACTTTCTCTCAAGAAATAATGAATCTCAGACTTGCACAAGCTTCGCCTAGCACACTCAACTGGCTGCCGGGATAACCCTCAGCCTACCCCTAAGGTCCGGACCATTTCAATGCTGATAACACCTGTCGTGATTGGCAGAATTTAACCAAATCAGACTTCTGCTGCTCCTACCTCCGCCAGTTGTGGGATGGCCTTCAGTTTTTAAACTTATGTGCATACATTTTAAAGAAAAGGAGTTGCCAGTTGTTACGCTACAGTGGAGGAAATTTGTAGGCAAGTGATGAAAGCATCTCTCTCTCTTATGATGTTGTAAGTTCTCAGTTTATTTTCAGGTTAATAGTGTAAGTTTTTAAATAGTTTGTCATGTCATACAAGTACAGTTGGGTGTAATTAGTTCTGGCCCCTTTATCCTGGTCTTGAAGCAACCCTTCACACACATACACCTCCTCACCATGGGGCTTGTGCGAGGGGTTGCTTCAATACCTGGATAAAGTGGCCGGAACTAATTGCACCCGACTGTACAGTGTTGGACATAAATCGAGGCATATTACTAGCGACATTTTCCAAAGCGGCAGAAAAAGGAATCTTGGTCGCTCACTTGCAGTATCCTTATCTTCGATTCCTTCATCTGCCGCTTCGGAAAATGTCGCTAGTAATATGCCTCGATTTATGTCCAACACTGTACATGCAAATATGTTTTAAGAGCATAATTGAATATTATAATGTTGAGAGTGCTCGAGTTGGACGGCATATATCTGCATGTTCATGTGCGGGTCAACACAATTCTCCCAATCACATTGTCATTAACTAGAGCCATGGCTGCAAAGATTATGAGGAAATAGGTTGTCTGGAAGGCCAACATCACGATGATATTCGTTGTGAGGTGTTGCAGTTGAAGGCACTGAATGAGAATAGCATTGTCTGCCCACAGATTTCTATGATTCAGAGATACATGCACATGTGGTCTGCTGCATAATGGTGAATGAAATTCTTAGGGAAGTGGGGAAAGAAATAATCACTCTCTTATGACGTTGCAAGTTCTTAGTAGTTTATTTTCAGGTTAATAGTGCAAGTTTTTAAATAGTTACTTTGTCAGACATGTGAATTCATTATATGAGCATAATTAAATTGAGGAAGGTTGAGAGTGCTCGAGTTGGACAGCATATATCTGCATGTTCATGTCCAGGTCAACACAGTCATGCTCTCTAGGTGCATACCACCTCAGTGCAATTAACGCCCGGGCTGCAAGTTTGTTGACAGTTCTCCACCTCGAGTGCGTGGCATGTTAGATTATAGTTATATATAAGTGAGTTGATGACGTTGATGTTCACACACAAAATGTAAGTCCCCTCTAATAATTGTAGAAAGGCTAATAATAATATATCTGGAATGAAAATACAAATCAAATTAAAGTTGGTAGTGATGCTGTAGGAAGTAACACTGCCTAATAATAAGGTGCAGAGTAATTTAAATACACCTCAGTTATCTGTTCAACTAGACAGTGCATTGATGCAATGAAGTTACTAAAAATGCACTTTTCTGACAGACCAAATTTCCTTACTGTTAACACTTGCTTAATTTCTTATTGCCCAACACAGCACATCTAATTTCCTTTCAGAAACCATTTGTTCAACAACTATCGTGCTCCACTAACATGAAAATTCTGGTTGCAGAATAGGTCGATTAACGTAGCATTCATCTAACTTTGTCTAATGGTAGAAATAGTCTGATTTAAAGCAGTGTGGCTCCAATTTAACCACTCTGGCTACATGTTAGTGGCGTACGCTGCTTATAATGGAAATACGTGCAAGCTGTGAAGCAATACTGGCAGTGTGACGCAACATAAATATGATTTAAATTGTGCTAATTGCAAGCGACAACACGAGTAAGTAAATTATGTTACCTAGCAAAGATTGACCATTAACTGTAGCCATGGCTGCAAAGATTACGAGGAGAACGGTTATCTTGAAGGCCAACATGTCGATGGTAGTCGCTCGGTGGTGTTGCAGTTGAAGGCAACGGGGCTTGAATGAGAATAGCATTGTCTGCCCACGGATTGCTAGGATTCAGAGATACGTGTACAAGTGGTCTGCTGCATACATTATAAACTGCACAGAATTCCATTTAATTTTATCAGGTGCTTTTATTTCTCAACCATGCTCCAGTATGATCTGGATACATGTTTCTGATTTAATTTGACACAAGCACATATGGCTGATTCATCTTCAAGGCTGTTTCATTTGTCCCATGTGCAGTATTATAGTAAAGACGAACCAACAGTGTCCTACATTAAACAAGTCATGTGATGCCCGTGTATCCAGATTAAAATAAAAAATAAAAAAGCAGATTATGATTAGCGTAGGTTGTCACATTTATGAGGCAGTTGTACCTGAACAGTTGCAGTACTCTGCCAATGCATGTCCTGTTAATAAACCAGAACGTCTGGCCAATCAAGTAGCGTCGGTGGCATCATTAACTCCATGTCCACGGGTTGTACAGTGCAGATTTTCTTCTGGTCGTGATAGCGGGTGGCAACAGCAGATTTCAGGAGATAGATTAGATTCCTTTGATGTTACTCTCTTTTGGATGGTGTGTACTTGCATGTGTTTCCTTTGTGGTGACGTTGAATATACTCACACGTCACCTTTGGAGAGAGGAATAGGTCGCATATGGTGCACTAAGACGAGCCAGATTGGTTCCATATTCACAGTGGCTGGAATCTGTATTCATAGCGAACCCACGTTCAGGTATTTCGAAAAAGGAGCTGGAGAATTTGTTATAAAGGTCATTTTAAGAGTCATTTCACGTGATGTTGCATAACCTAGTGTCAGGGACCAGACAATCAGGCGAATGTTGTACATTTTTGTGGGAGCGTCCGACCCAAGGTCCAACCCCTCGGTTGGCAATTGGCGACGTTTGTGAGTCAGTAAAGTTATTGTCGCATTACCTGGAACAAGGTTCACAGTGTTGTACTTGGAATGACATTAAAACTATGGTGAGGAAAGTATGTTAATTGTAATCGTGCCTTTTGCCAATTATGTTGACCCATTTGGTCGCATGTGGTAATGTCCACTGAATATAAGTGTGCTATAATACCATATCTTCTTGCCAAATTTCCTCACCATGCATATCTCATTGCTACCATTACCTTTTGTATTATTAATTTAATATTTGGAGAGGCACAAGTCCAAAATGTCGACTTGCTAGGAGAGCAGTTGAAAGTTTGTCATATTTTGTCGTATTTTCAAAATTTCAAAAAAAAAAAAACGAAAAATTCCTCCCAATTTAAACATCCGATTTTTATATCATATTATAGCTCAGACCTTTCCTTGACATGGAAAAATATCCAAGTAGGAGTTTTTTGATTTAAGGAAAATAATTGCATTTGAAGAAGCGCATGCGTGTCCAAATTACACCAGGCGCCAAATCTCATGTCGTTCATGTTGGAAGCATGTTGGAAGCGCTGCGCTGGTGTGACATCATATCGTTCTTTGGGTTAACGGACTGCAAAGCAACCATCATGGGTTTCATATTTCCCACCTCCTTCATTAATACTGTGGTCCTAGCAATCGTCTGAACAGTTCGCGTGGCAGGGGTAAGAAGACGCCCTTTGTTATGCTCTCCCGGCAACCGGTTGTTTGCAACGCGTAGCCAACATGTTTGGAGCACACGACGGCCTGCCAATCCCACCACGTCGCTATGTGCGGATAAACGATAGACTGTCCCTAGCGGGATTAGGATTAAGCAGAAAACATTGAGCTTGCTGACATGATTGATGACGAATGTATGTTTTTGGTTTAAATTATGACCCTCCATTACAGTGTCCATTATTAGTAAAAAGAACATATACTGTAACCTGTTTCGTTTACCAAATCACATTAAAATATAGTATACTGAGTTGATGCTGTTGTTTCATATTATATGTATGCCACGCACAGTACTTCGATGTGACTTCTAAAGCCTATTTAGTAAGGTGTTGTTACGCCCGTGTCGATCGGGTAACGTCCGTATAACGCCGGGATAATGTCCGTAACGCAGGAACAATTGTCCATTGTTGGTGAACTATGGCTGCAATTGCTCTACGAGTCAAGTCATTATACGAACACACCGTTCTTGCAATGGACCCTGTAGAAGAAAGTTCCATAACCTTACATAATTCGCAGGAATTTCGTATACTTTAACCCCCCTCGTATTAGGGTGTTCAAATCAAGTAACGTCCGTAACGAGCACAATAACGCGACTGTCCCTCTCTTGTGTATATGTAGGAGGTCGGTTCATGGTGTATATGAAAGTACACATCCTTATTGTTCCTTTGGCTGTACCCATTTCATCATCACTCGCATGCACCATCATGGAAGCAGCCATCTTTCCCCCTTTGCGCTTGCGATGATAACGTCCGTAACGCTGGAATTGCTCCTGTGTGTAATGAACGAGATTTTTCAAGTCCGTAACACTACCTGTCACTTCAAATTTTCTACTTCCATTGATGCCATATGACCTCGGGTAACTCGTAGTTGACCTTAGCGACCCGTAAAACCCATAAAACGACACCACACTTGCCACATTTAGGGTAAAAATTAGCGACTACCCTGTAATTTTTGGAAATGCCGTAACCTTGGGCGCCATCTTGTTTTTGGGTTGGAAGGACCCAAAATCCCAAGATCTAACCTCGATTTTCTAAATCAGCCTGATCGTATTAGCCTGGGAAGGCTTGCTACCAATTTGTTTCTAATTCTGCTTCCAACATGAAGGACATGATATTTGGCGCCTGGTGTAATTTGGACACGCATGCGCTTCTTCAAATGCAATTATTTTCCTTAACCCTGGAACCGTGCCGTGCCTACGAATATTACAGCAACCGTGCTGTGGGGTCTTTTCGGACCCCAACATATTTTAATTTTTATTAATTATTATATAATACTTTTCAATGTAAGAGTATTGACTACATACAATCGTTCTTTGAACAATGCCTAAAATGATCGCTAATTCAAAATAAACCTGCACATCCTGTTATATACTGTAAAAAAAATGGCAAAAGTTCATTGTAATTATCATTTTAATGCATTTTTTTCCTTGGGGTCCTAAAAGACCCCATGGCACGGTTCCAGGGTTAAATAAAAAAACTCCTACTTGGATATTTTTCCATGTTAAGGAAAGGGTCTGAGCTATAACATGATATAATAATCGGATGTTTAAATTGGGAGGAATTTTTCAATTTGTTATTTTTTTATTTTGAAAACATAACAAAACGGTCAAAAAAGTCAAAATACGGATTTTTAATGGTTAGCTAGATTGGGATGTCGAATCCATTCAAATACAGTGGGCGACGACATCTGCAGCTCAATTGGTTAACGAGATATGGCAGATTTTTGAAACCCCACCTTCCGAAAAGGTCATTTTTTTTCGTGGGCCTATCTGGCAGTATTACGCTTTCAAACCAATCTCCTAGCAAGTTGGCTTCAGTTATTATGTGTACACATTTTAAGGACAAGAGTTGCCAGTAGTTGTTATGCTATGGTGAATGAGATTCTTTGGCTTTGGGAAGTGGTGAAATAAATGTAATCACTCTCTCTTATGACATTGCAAGTTCTCAGTAGTTTATTTTCAGGTTAATAGTGCAAAATTTTATATAGGCTAGTTACTAGCATAATTAAATTGAGGAAGGTGCTCAAGTTGGACAGGATATATCTGCATGTTCATGTCCGGGTCAACACAGTCATGCTCTCTATAAGCATGTCACCTCAGTGCAAGTACCGTTCAAGCTGCAAGGTGGTTCACAGGTGTCCACGTCGAGTGCGCGGCATCTAGTTATATTATAGCGACCTAGCAATGTGTTGATGAAGTTGATGTCCACACAGAAAATCCTAGTCCCCTTGAATACTTGTAGAAAGGCTGATATTAATTCTGGAATGAAAATACAATGCAAATGAAAGTTGGTAGTGATGCTGTAGGAAGTAACACTGCCACAATAAGGTGCAGAGTAATTTAAATACACCTCAGTTATCTGTTCAACTAGACAGTGCATTGACGCAATGAAGTTACTAAAAATGCACTGCGTGACAGCCCAAATTTCCTTACTGTTAACAGTTGCTTTTTCTTATTGCCCAACACAGCACGTCTAATTTCCTTTCAGAAACAGTTTGTTCAACAACTATCGTGCTCCACTAACATGAAAATTCTGGTTGCAGAATAGGTCAATTAAAGTAGCATTCATCTAACTTTGTCTAATGGTAGAAATAGTCTGGTTTAAAGCAACGTGGCTCCAATTTAACCACTCTGGCTACATGTTAGTGGCGTACACTGATTATAATGGAAATACCTGCAGGCTGTGGATCAATACTGGCAGTGTGAGGCAACATAAATATGATTTAAATTGTGCTAAGTGCAAGTGACATTATTACGAGTAAGCAAATTATGTTACCTTCAAATGTTGGAAAAATTTGACCATTAACTGTAGCCATGGCTGCGAAGATTACGAGGAAAATGGTTATCTTGAAGGCCAACATGTCGATAGTAGTTGCTCGGTGGTGTTGCAGTTGAAGGCAATGGAGCTGGAATGATATTTGCATTGTCTTACCATGGGTTTATATAGTTGCAGAGACATGGGCACATGTGGTCTGCTCCATACATTACAAACTGCACTTAATACCTATTATTTTTATCTTGTGCTGTCGTTTCTCAACTGTATTCCAGTATGATCTGGATACATTTCCGTTTCAATGTGACACATATTGCTGATTCATCTTCAAAGCTTCCCTCCTGTCTATGTGT
Source organism: Catajapyx aquilonaris (assembly GCA_000934665.2). Lineage (NCBI taxonomy): Eukaryota > Metazoa > Arthropoda > Diplura > Dicellurata > Japygidae > Catajapyx > Catajapyx aquilonaris. The sequence continues at coordinate 16,398 of JYFJ02003662.1, read as the reverse complement.
CGTACAGTGAAGATTTGCTTTTGTGATGTGCAGCATGCCACTGAGCATGTGTTTCCTTTGTGGGTGACATTGAATGTACAGTACAGTACTCGCACATGTCACCTTTGGAAAGAAAAATGGTCTCATATGGTACCCTTTTGTGCCTTGAATCATACTAGTCTGCATATGTTTCTGTTTTTTGTGACATTGAACGTACTCACATGTGTCACCTTTGGAAAGTGGAAAAGGTCACATATGGACGAGCGAGATTTGCTTCGTATTCTGCTACTGGAATCCTGTACTTGCAGGGAAACCAAGTTCGGAAATTCCCTTCTGGCTGCCCTAGTGAGCCAGCAGGAAAAGGGTTAATACATTGATCGTAATATGCACTGAACCGTGCTTTCTGAAGAACTCGTTGCGAATATTGTTCGCATACAAGTAAAATCCGCCAAGTCCTACAAAGACAATCAATCGACCGCAAAGATTTGACGTTGCACTATATTACATGCTAGTGAGTATTTAAAAAAAGCATGATAGAGCAGAGAAAGTGCTGCCTAGTTAATGGTGTAAATAGCTCAAAATCACCAAGATTGGACTTGCATTATTGCACTTGCATACTGACCATCTGTTGTGAGTAGGTTATAATATCACCTCGTCATGCCAAATTGTCTCAACCTTGTGTATCTCATTATCTCATGACTACCGTTACCGTCAGTATGACCTGTTGATTTATTGATTCAATACTTGGAGAAAGGAGGGAAAAAAGTGTGGTGCGAAGGCAAATGAGGTGATGCGAAATGTGCTCCTGCAAGTCTGCATAACTGAAAAGGGCATTCAGCTAATGGAAATTAGGTTCTGATCATAGAAGTCACCTTGAAGAAGAATCGTTAATCACCTGTAATACTGGTGGTGTGATGTACTTGTAGTACTCCACTAGGATTCCAGCAAATATTTGTCATCATATTTACTAAAAATATTCTCATTTCTGCAGGTTGTGTACCGCCAGAATGACCCGTGGCAGTACTGCGAGAAGGGATGCGAACCCAGGACAATGTGCGGGGAGGTGGTGGTCCCGGAAGAGCATCTAGAAGCGTGCAGGGTGTGCGGCGGAGGGGAGGGGAAGAGGTGCGGGGAGTACCCTGAAGGAGGGGCCAGGGGAGGAGGGGTGGAAGGGGCAGACTTTGTCCTCTACATCTCAGCCGAGGAGACACCCAGATGCCACAAAGGTCAGTTAAAGGTCTCAGCATTCAGGAAGGTTACAAAATGTTGCTGGCTCCAAGAACTCTAGGGAATAGGAAAGATTCAAATTTGGTTGATTAAATGTTGCTGTCCTTTCCGGCAGTAATTTTTCTAATTTGGCATTATACTTTTAGGATTGACCGTTGCTTATGCGGCTCACTGCCAGCAAGAGATGACAACTGACCGACCGGTGGCAGGTCACGCCAACCTGTGTCCATCGTCCATCAGCACAGGTGCACAGGAGTTGGACACTCTGCTCAGTACAGTCAAACATGAAATGCTCCACGCACTTGGATTTTCCCTCTCTCTCTACGCTTTCTACCGTGCTCCTGATGGAACTCCTCTGTCGCCCAGGTAAAGAGACATTCACTCAGACATGGAACATCGCGCGATCAAATCTCGAACATGTAAACGTACCGTAATTAATGAACGGGCAACAATCCATAGTATTAATTTGTCTAATTTCACCCAGCAGGTTTAATGGCAGTGATTAATACTTGATTCGATGTTTATTTCTTAGGGGTGTTCATGGTCGGCCTGATCTGGACCCTGACCTTCAAGCTGGGCGTTGGTCTGAAAAAGTTATCCGCAAAGTAACTCGTCCAGACTGGAGAGTCCGAAACGGCAGCGTGACTCGCGAGGTGCACATGATGGTGACTCCCACTGTGGTCCGTGAGGTCAGAGGTCACTTTGGATGCGAGATCCTGGAAGGAGCTGAGCTTGAAGACCAAGGGGATGAAGGCACAGCTCTAACTCACTGGGAGAAACGAGTGTTTGAAAACGAAGCTATGACTGGGACTCACACTCAGAATCCGGTTTACTCGAGGGTTACCCTAGCCCTGATGGAAGACACAGGATGGTACAGAGCCAACTACAGCCTGGCGCAACCTTTGACCTGGGGGCATAATCTCGGATGTGACTTTGTGCTCAAGAGCTGCAAGGACTGGATGGATGCTCGTCGCGAAATTGGGGCCAGCTTGCACCCTTTTTGCGAGAAGGTCAAGCGAGATCCATTAGAGACTGAATGCAGCGAGGACCGAAGCTCCGTAGCGTTATGCAATCTCATAAAACATCCTGTGGAACTGCCCAAACGATACCAAAACTTTGATGAGATTATGGGCCTCAACAGCATCGACTACGTTAAAGACGGCCGTCAAGACGATGCTTCCAGTGACGTCATAGGTCATTACGGCGGGTCCGTCGTTCTGGCCGATTACTGTCCGTACGTCCAGGAGTTTACTTGGAGGGCAAACTCTGTGGCTCTGAGGGGTTCGCACTGTTTGTACCGTGAGAACCATCCTCCGGAGGATAAGAATTTTGCGCTGGAGGATTACGGCGAGGGTGCTAAATGCTTCAGGCACTCCAGGCAGATGTGGGAGGAGAGGAGTTGCCAGCAGAGACGGCAGTGGCAGCACTGGGGGTCCGGGTGCTACAAATTCCACTGCGGAGGGGAAACTGGGACGCTTGAGGTACGTACAATCAGATTTTTAAATTCATATTTATTCGCATCACTGAGACTTAAACTTTTGTGTGTATTGCAGGTACTCCTATCTGGACGCGGCTTCCCATGTTTCTTTCCGGGCCAGATGCTCAAAGTGCAGCTGTACCAGTACGGCTGGCTGCACCGGGGCGCCATCCTGTGTCCCCCATGCCGGGAGTTGTGCCCGCGTGACCAATGCTGGGGCGAGTCCCCGGTTCCATCAGTAGTCCAGTGGGACTACCCGAAAGACTCGCTGCCCTGCAGGTCATCCACGTCTCCGCTGCCCACCTACTACGCCACCCTGGTGGTCGTCACTGCAGCCGTCTTGGTGAGGTAGCAGGCATCAGAGTGGATGGCAAGATAAGTGTGTTTGTGCAGTGTTTTTTCTGTGTTGGGACGGGGACAAGTGGATTGCCTCCTTAGTGAAAAAATCGTGTATTATTGCGCCAGTATAATGACCTTTCAGCTGCTCAACACTGGGAGGCACAAAAGGATGACCTTGAAGGGCCAGGAAAGGTCACCTAGTCGTTTAGAGGAGTGCATTTTGTTATTCCATGTCTGAAAAGAGTGCCAGGATTATTTGAGTGCGTTCAAATTTTAAGGTGCAGTCCTAGTTGGATCCAGGTTCAGGTCACGTCGGCCAGTAGGGTCAGTGGTTAGCTACAAAATGTGCGTCTTTTTTTACTTAAAAGTCGAGTTCAAAGTATTATGCTCATGGTTAAAAGTGAACAAACATTCCGATGAGAGTCTGTGAGGCCGCGTTTACATGTGAGCGATTTGATCAGCGATGTGCCGCAATGAAATAAATTGTTTGGGGCGAAAGTAACAATCGATTTTAGCCCCCCCCAAACAATCACTCAGCGATCCAAATCGCTGCACATTGCTGATCCAATCGCTCGCATGTAAACACGGCCTAAGTTCTGAATCGATTTGTCACCGAATCTGATTCCATTAGCCTCTTGCGTATTTTCATTCCCTACGCATTCTATTAACTTACAGTTTGCGATTAGTAAACACTGACAAGTTCAGTCGAATGCTGCAAAAGTATTATAAAACGTATTAGTCACATTCGTTACCAGTAACGATACAATCAACACTTCGAGTCACTCGTTATCATTCCATTTCTTGCTATAAAATGTCCTGAATTTAGAAATACTCATGTAATTAAATCCTTCTCATTAGCTTGCGATGGGATTTAAAATGTGTAGATATTGTTTGATTGATTGATTGATTGGAAGGAGCTGAGGTGACTTTGGCTGTCCAGCATGTAACGCCCTGCCAATATAATTATTAGGCTTTCAGGGTCGTCCAAGCAGAGATTATCATCACGATGTTGCTATGTATTACTGTACAAAATATTTTACTCGGTATTTGTTACGTAGGCCGTTGCTCCCAAGTATGAATGAGATAAGTACAAGTTCGTCACAGAGAACCATGGCTTCCAAAAATATGCACTGGATTTATTATTCAGGTTGGTGATATCATGACCCAACGAGTTTGATGTGATTGCTTGGAGAGCGTTTATTTTCTTTGCTTCAATTGTTGGCCACCACTGATCCGAGCAATTCCCTGCCGTTGACCTGAGCCGGACGAATCATTTCCTGCTGAACTCAGAATGCACTATTGGTTGCGTCCATTGGGTTCACCCCACGCAGTGTGAGGATGGGTGACCTCAGACGAACACTTGTTCGTCTGACCTTTTCAAAGATTTTTCCAAAAAACCTCTTTAAATGACCCTGGTGCAACATGTGGCCCAGAAACTATGCTCGATACATCCAGCTGCCAGGCTTTTAAAAGGTTAACGTTATTTCACACCATCCGATAGATGACAAAAGGGTCAAATATTGTTGACCACATCGGCTGCTGGATTGAGGATTTTACTTTCTTGGGCACATGTTAATTGCGCCAATTTCAATTGTGAGTGTTAGAACCAGTCAGGGAATTTTCCGTAATCTTTTGCGCTTAAAGGAGTTGTTAGAGGAGTAAGCCAAGCAGGGTGAGAGTCGACTTTTAAAGCTGCATATTATGCATTTTATTCCATTCCTGGCTGTCGACAGGATATGTACACTAAAGGGTTGGAAAGAAGAAGAAGGCAATTACGTTTCTAAATAGATGCACAGAATATTATGAATGTAAATAGAGTGTGATAGGAACTTTTAAATGTCGTGCCGATTTTACATAGTATTTCCGAGCGGTTAAGATATTTATTTATTGTTTAGGGCCTGTTTTTTGGTTGGTTGTTGTATATAATTTTTGTTATTGCCTGCTGATATTTTCTACGATATTGTTTTTAAAATGAAATAAATGTAAACGTGCGAGTAGCCGGATGTGCTGTTATTTTGGCAATGTCTGTCCTTCTTTCAGAGAGGGAGAGAGAGAAAAAAAAAGTGCAATAACTGGATCTCGTCAGGGTTTTTCCAGGAGCAAAAAAAAAAGTTTTTGTTCCCAACTTTTCTTTTATGCGCTGGGAAGGGCGACGGGGAACTTGAAATTTTGCCAATTTGTGCCTCCGACTCTAGGAAAAAGCCAAAGTGCAATAACTCATCTCCGTTCAGGAAGAACGAAGGGGGGGAAAAAAAGTTGGGAGCATTTAACGACGTTGTACTAAATCGAGGGATCACATTAATCTTATTTTTAACAGGCCGCCTTTTATTCAATTAAGATTGAGCAACGCATTACTCGTATGTATTGCTTGATGCCAATTGAATTCCTCTCGCTGGAAATTGCTGCAGTCCGTTATGGAATTTTTGGGCCTGGACAAACAAACATAGGCTACATACACAGTTCCAGCAGGCAACTTTCATTCATTTACTAGCAACTTAGTTAATGGAATATCCAGCCCTGGACAAACAAACAAACCCATTTTTTTCAGCTGGCTGCCTTATTTGCAGGGAACAAGTTTGTATGCATGGGTATAAAATGGACAAACAAACCAACTTTGCCTTTTATATGCACAGACTAGCAGAAAACCATTTCTTATGGGTGTGAAATGGGTATAAAATTGGCAAACAAACGAACTTCGCCTTTTATATGCACAGACTAGCAGAAAACCAGTTCTTATGGGTGTAAAATGGGTATAAAATTGGCAAACCAACAAACAAATTGTGCTTTTTATATATGTAGAAGATTGAGCGATTTGCTGGACTTCTTGTATGTGTCAACAATGTTGCTTGATGCCAATTGAATTCCCCTCTCTAGAAATTGCTGCGGTATGTTATGGCGTTTCCAGGTGTGGACAAACCGACAAGCAAGCAAACAAACAAACGTTGCCTTTTATATGTATAGACTACCTTGGATTATTATCATGAGTCTTTGCCTTTGTAATTTACCAGGGATTTCTCTTGGGATTCCTCCCTCTGGAGTTTCGACTAAATTTAGTCAATTTTAATTAATCATTTAATTTTTAAATTTTTAAAAATTTCATTAAATTGATATTAATTTTAACAATTTTTGAAATTTCATTAAATTGATATTCATTTGAACAATTTTTAAGATTTCATTAAATTAATGGATATTCATTTTTAACATTAACGTTGCAATTTATTTTAATTACTACATTGACAGCATTAATGATCTATCCGTAAAATATTTGTGAATTTCCTAGGATTCCAGCGTTTGCAATTTTAATTTTGAGGGGTATCTCTTTATTCCTGGATGAACTCGTCCTGAAGATTTTTCAGAGTCATCCGGATGACTTCTCCTAGTGTCCAGGACGGATCATCGTCTCCAGATTTCTCCAGGATCCACCCCCTCACTTCACCGGGATCTCCATCTGGCATCTCCCCGGACTTGCTGGATTCCGACCGGATTGCGGGATGGATTTACCTCTTACTCACATGCGACTAGTTTTCCCTCAATGTTTTTGCAGCGTGAAACATTGTCTTTGGTCATCAAAATTTCCAGAGTGGATTGGAACATTTTGGCAACGTTGCAAGTGCAAGGTATAGGGGGGGATGGGGGTGGGTGGGTTGGTAGGGGAAGGGAGGGAGGGGTGAGGGTGTGGGAGGGTGGGTTGAGAGAGAGAAGAAGGTTGGGTGATTTCGACAGGGCCCCCTGCAGTTGGCCTGCATAAGGCCCCAGACGCGCATCACCCCCCACAACACTTGGCACAACCACCAATTAATTAAGGTCAGTGCCTCATCAATTAAGTGATAGGTGCAAAGTGATTTCATTAGTCTCGAATTGTAAGACAGTTGAGTGCAAAGAAAATATTTTTTGGCCTGGATTGGAGGCAATCCCATCATTTTTGGGCTTTTAAATATTTGTCCTTCGATAATTATTATGTGCTATGTGATCAAATATTGGTGACGTCATATCCATTAAGTTGTTAATGGCGTGAAGACATTACAATCGAGGGTGCATGTAAGACGTAATTAATATATCCGGTCAAAGGTGTTTTTAAACTATTTAAAATATTCGGTCAGTGTACTTTTAAAGTGGTGTAAATATTCGGTCAAGATACTTTTAAGCAGTTGAAATATTTGGTCAGTATGATAATGTTTTTAAACGATGTAAATATTCGGTAAATATATTTCTCAACGAGTTAAATATTCTGTCATGTTTTTTTTTTAATGTTGAAATATTCGGCCAATATGTTTTAAAACCGTTTAAATATTCGGTCAATGTATTTTAAACCCGTTTAAATATCACGTCAATTTATATTCCACTGGTTTCAATATTCCTTCAATTATGTTATAAAACTATTTAAATATTCCGTTAATGTATTTGTCACTGTAATTTCTGGCTCATATATATATTTTTTTGAACATATTTCATAATACAGTAAGTCAAAAGAATTTTTGAACGATTGAAATGTTCATATTATAAATAATCGGCTTTAATGAATATATACCGTTTTTTTAAAATTATTTGATGTGTTGATGTCCACATTTTAAATACAACGTGATAGCTATTAGTTCGGAAATAATATCAATTTCCTTGGTTATTTAGCTTGTCACCTGCCCTTAAATATAATTAATACCACTGTCACGCGGCAATGGTACAATCCATTTTTTTGTGACATAATTTCTGCTTAGTACCAGCACGACAGCTGCCAATTATCAATTAATTTAGCTACATAATAATTAATAGTTGCCAATAATAGCTGTTGCGGTCCGACCTTGGGCGGGAAGTTTTGAAAAATCATTGGCCAGTCCAGATTATTTTCGAAGCCAATTTTGTGTCCCAAAAATTTGGCAACGTCTGGTGGCCGTCGGGTCAGCGCCGCAGCGACGATCGATTTTGGGGCGCTGCGTCTATAAAAGGGAGGGAGGGAGGGAAGGTGCTGGAGAAGGGGAGGTGAGGGGGGATATATAGTCTCCTTTCCCCCCACTTGTATCCCTCCCTATACCACCCCCTTTCCAAACTTAATTTTTTCCTGTTAGTCACTTCCGTAAGTCAATGCCATAATTTTTAAATATTTATATCCCTTAGGCCAGATCGGCGCCTCAAACGTATTATTATTATTATTATTATTATTATTATTATTATTATTATTATTATTATTATTATTATTAATAATAATAATATAGTTATTATTAGTTAATATTGTTCGTGAGATATTCGTTATTATTGGTAAATACTAGGAACTAGGTAAATATTGGTTATTATTATTAGGGAAATATTGGTTATCCGTATTATGATTAGCTAATATTAGTTATTATTAGTTAATCTCATTCTTATTAGTTAGTATTAGTTATTAGTATTAGTTATTAGTATTGGTTATGAGTTAGTATTAGTTATTAGTATTGGTTATGAGTTAGTATTAGTTATTAGTGTAAGTTATTAGTTAGTCTAAGTTATTAGTTATTAGTATAAGTTATTAGTTAGATAAGTTATTAGTTATTAGTATAAGTTATTAGTTAGATAAGTTATTAGTTATTAGTTAGTATTAGTTAATATTACTTATTATTCGTGAATATCAGTTATTATTCGTGGATATTAGTTATTGTTATTAGCTGTTATTCGTGAATATCAGTTATTGTTCGTGGATATTAGTTATTGTTATTAGCTGTTATTCGTGAATATCAGTTATTGTTCGTGGATATCAGTTATTGTTATTAGCTGTTATTCGTGAATATCAGTTATTGTTCGTGGATATTAGTTATTGTTATTAGCTGTTATTCGTGAATATTAGTTATTGTTCATTACTTGTTATTAGCTGTTATTAGTGAATATTAGTTATTGTTCATGACTTGTTATCAGTAGTATTAGTTATTCCGATCAGCTCTAAGTGTTGTTGTTGTTATTATGCTGATCATCAACCCCCTCTCCCCAGCATGTCACGGATTGTCACACTGGGCCCGAACCCGCCTGAAAAATACGTCACATTACCGATAGTATTCCCAAGGGATCCAGTTAATATTGTTTGCAGAGTGATCATGGAGTGATTTGCCACACATTCAAGGCCAACTCGATTTGACCCCCCCACCCCCACCCCCCTCCGCCCGCCCCCCCGATTTTATTGACATTGTGCCCATTTCGTGCAATTTGCTGTACTGTACAAATACTGTAGTTTTCGTGCGGAATATTGCTTGATAACAATAGTTTATCGTAAATTGGAGATTCGTTTTTTGTCCGCAGCGTGTTTTTTTTTTTCTTCTGACTTGTGCAGAAATTGACGAACTTGTTGCACACGGCGATTTGTTCGCGGATTCGTCGCAATTGTTTGCCATGACTTTACCATTACCGTGATTTGCGTTTGCTGATTTGCAGTTCAAATTTAGGATTGGCCAATTGCATATCAGTACATGGCAGATTTTTTTGCGATTTTAAATCAGAAGGATTTTGCAGGATTTGGCGAATTCGTCTCAATCGCTTGTTACCTCACATCATTGAGTTGGACGATTTATTTGCGAAAATATTTCACAACAGTACATGTGATAGGATTTAACAAAGCGCGCATAATTTCACGCTGATTAATACCAGGATTTTGCAGATTCCCTCAGCAAAAACCCTGGTATTAATCAGCGTGCACAAAATTTTGTGCGATAAAATTAGCGAACTTGCAACAGCAGGTTTTCGCCACAATTTGCTGTCGAGAGTAGCATTTCGTGTATTGGAGAAACTTGATCCGGCCACTGAATAATTGATTGCCTGTTTGGATAATATCATGATTATTATCGGGGGGGATTTTGTGCAAAGAGGGAGGGGTTGGCCTCTAGGGGGTGGGGGAGGAAGTCATCAAAATGTCATGAATCATGCGTACTGTAGTACATTACACACACGCACATATACATTCAGTACTCACGCTCACTCTATGTTATCTAGAGAGAGAGAATTATTCTAATAAGCTCAGAGAGACCCTAGCTCTCTTTCTCTCAGCTTTTTCATGGTACGACGAGTCTTGAGCTATTTTTGGGGAGGTTGTAATGAGCTATCCGATTTTTGCACGATTCATTTCGTGCCAAATTCGATTTCGCAAAAAAAAAAAAGGAAAAAAAAAAAACTTTCTCGATCAGGATTGGCTGCAAATGTAATCTAATCACTGCTGATGAGGGGGGAAATCGGATTTGGTTCATTACCATTTTGGGATTGAGGCCACCTATTTAATAATAATAATAATAATAATAATAATAATAATAATAATAATAATAATAATAATAATAATAATAATAACAACAACAACAACAACAGCGATTCATTATATATCTCATTATTCATGTGCTGCATAATTGTCTGAAAGTTGCTGAAACTGGAACTCTCGTAACTATTATTGTAGCTGTTGTTTTAACTACAGTATTAGAATAATTATTACAACTGCTATTGTAACTATTGCATTTGCTATTGCAGCAATTGTATTAGCTATTATAACTGTTGTTATTATTATAACTGTTATTGTTATTATAACCATTATAACATTATTATAACTATTATAACTGTTATTATTATAACTATTATAACTGTTATTATTATAACTATTATAACTTGTTATTATTATAACATTATTATAACTATTATAACTTATAATTATTACTAGTATAACTATTATAACTATTATAACTTATAATTATTACTAGTATAACTAGCATAACTATTATAACTTATAATAACTAGCATAACTATTATAACTACTAGTATCATACCAGTAACTATAACATGTAGCAATATTAGCTTTTGCTTGTAGCAAATGCTATTATTGTAGTTGGAGGTATTATTATTATTATTATTATTATTATTATTATTATTATTATTATTATTATTATTATTATTATTTTCACATGATCTTGCCCCCCTTTTTCACTGTGTTGTGCTGTTCTCATAGCTGTATTAGCAGTTTGTATCATCAAAGTTGCGTGGTAGTCAATCTTTTAATATTAGACTCGAGATACTGCGTTTGAGTGATAACCTTACTCGACTCTGGTTTTTCCAGCATTGCCACGATGCACCTGTCAATATCACTGCTCTTCCTCTCGTCGCTCCGGCTATCATCTGGGTCTACGGAGCCACCGCCAACAACAACAGCAATACCACTGTCGACGGTGTCAACAACAGGGCTGCCACTGTCAACAACCGTTGGGTCGTCAAAGCCCACGACTGAGGAGGTGTCGGATGCTGACGTGTTGCGGGGTTTGGCCGCATCTTCGTTGGAAAGGGCAGCCAAATGGTTGGAGGAAAGAAGAGGCCGTGCTGGGGGCGGCCCAGGGCTTGGTCGGCCCAAGGATCAAGGGTGGGGGGCAGAGACGCCCAGGGCTGTACTGGCCATGAGGGCTGCCAGGTCTTGCTGGGGCGATGAGTCGACACAGGAGCAGGCAGCCGCAGGACAGTCGGCCCAGGGGCAACTCGAGGGCCAACTGGCGCTCAAGCAGCTTGAGGTCGACCTTGCTGTCAAGTTGCTCAGGTAACATTTGCTTTCATTATGGATTTGATGTGGTGGTAATTGACATGTCACTAATCACAGGAATCCAAAGGAGCCCCTGAGTGCAGGTCACCTCTCGCTACACACTCTCGCGTGGACCTCCGCATGCATGGACCCGCGAGACTTCCACGGGCACGACCTAGTGGGTAAGTCGCTTATCCTATGTATCCAATCGACAACACTAATTGTCACACGATGCAGGTATGCTGCAGCACTCGCAACCGAGGCATGGGTTCGAGGAGGCTTTGGTGACCCTCGCCATTTGCTCATCCGGATCGCAGCCGAGGAAGAAGCATCTCAGGCATCTCCTCGACCTCGCACACGTCACTAGGGAAAAGTCGCCCTTCTACACAGGTCTGTATTGCACGACGAATAATTGACGATTACACTAATTGCAATCATGGTTTCAGACACATTGTCAATGACTCTGGTGTCTCTCCGCTGCCTCTCGGACCATCCAAAGACCTCTTCACTTGGCCGCTACATTAACACCCCACTCGGACTGCTGGAATCTGGCTCCCTCTCAGGAGGCGGCCACAACAATAATCTGTTCAAGACCTCTCTGGTCGTGCAAGCTTTGGGCGCGGGGAAGCAGGACAATGGCGAGTCCGGGCTGAGGTGGCTTGCATACCTGCTGGGCCACCAGAGAGCGGACGGGTCGTTCGGATCGTTGTTTGCGACCACCGAGGTTATGCTGGCTTTGGACGTGCTCAGAGGCGGGAAGGGATTGTTGGGAGGCAGGCAGTGTTGCAGGAAGCGAGTCGCCACCAGCACGACGACCGAGCCCACGACAACAATAGTGGAAAAGAGTGATAACGATGACAAAATTGTCAACGTCAAGGTCAGTAAATGGGGATGCAATTACACTTGGAAAATATGGTTTACAATTGTAGATTTGAATTTGTAACAAGCACTTACAGACTCGGTACATTTACTTCGCTTATTAATTATTGATAGGTGAAGAAATTGAACAGAGTGCACTGTAAATGTTTGTTACAAATTCAAATCTGTGCTACAAATGGCATGAATAAATTTACGAGTCACTCACCAAGTACAGATGTTGGCCAATTATTTTGGCAGAACAAGTTGGTATTGTGTGTAACGTACCATTGATTTTGCATGTAATTCCAGACAATGGCAGTCTCGACGAGCACAACAATTGCAGCCAGTGAGAGCAGCGGAGATGAGGACGTAACTGTGCGGACGACTGTTACGCCCAAGAACGAGGAGCAACAACTGGTGAACATAACGTACTGGCTGTGGGTCGGAGGCGAAGCGGAAGAGAGGCACAGCCTGGAGATGATCGTTGCGGCCAATTCTACATTTTTCGAAGTCATGAACAAGGCTGCGATTCTGGACGCTGACTACAAGTGAGTGTCCCGACGTTTTAAACCCAGTCAGAGCATGTACGGTACTGATCGCATCATGTTTCAGATTTTCCGTGTCCGATTGGCCCAACGGTCATTACGTGCATACAATTGGCGGCCGACGAGAGCAACCGATCGGCTTTCACTTTTGGCTTCTGTACGAGCTAGATTCGCCTCCAGATCCGTCTCGGAAGCCCAATAACGACCAAGTTGCCCCTGCAGGTACGTTACGATGTAATTACGCAATGGCAAGGGTCTAATCGCACCAATTATTTCAGGGGTTGATGAGCTGCTGGTTCAAGAAGGGAAGCATTATTTATTCTGGTACAAGGCGATTTAGTTGTTTAACGGGAACATGTTTTGGTTTTAACCCTTCCTTCCCTCCTCCCCCCGCGGTTGGTTATACTTGCGCTGCACTTATGTCTCTTTACGTGCCTTTGACTTCAAAAAGAAAGAAAAGAAAAAAGCCACAACAAATCAGTGCAACAATACAAAGACAATAACCAGCTTATTTCTCTCGTCTTTAGTTGAACTTTTTGCACGTGACAAAAACATTTTTCCCACCTTTAAAAAAAAGCAAAAAGAGAGACAACTAAGTACGTAGTCATGCTGTGAGAGTTTGCTCCCTTACGGACAACCAGTGCTTCTTGACTGATAAATGGCGTCTTTTCCTTTTTCTTCTTGGGACAACAATTAAAAAGTGAGAATCAAAGAGAAAAAAAATAATATATAATATATAAATGTATATTGAGTGTGTCAAGCAAGATGTGATATGGAAGACAGGGCTTTTTAATTATGATTTTATTTTTTTGTGAAAGGGAACAAAACAAAAATAAAGAGGAAAAAACTATTAATTGCGACCGTTGCTATTTAATTCAACCGTTTTTGATATATTTCAGGAAGTATAAAGTAACTATAGTCAACACCCAATATTTACAGTGTACCATTGCTTACATTACAGTCACTGGTATTTAATTTGCAGTGTTCATTACCAACCTTTTATGAACCCCATTTGTGCAAGTAAATATTCGCTACTTTTAGTACAAGCTAACCCCAGTTCATTTCCAGTTTCGTCTCGAGAGTGTGCCGCAATTATATTCAATCAAGCTCAACCTTTTGGTAGTACTCATTTGCACGCTTCGTGGCCTCCTCGGACGAGTAAAGCGGCTCGTAACCTAACCTGAGCGTCGCTTTGATCCGGTTGAACACCAGAACATTGTTGAAGAAATCAAACACGTCAACAGGCGGAAGCGGGATTGCTTCGGGCTCTTTGGAGCAGACTAAGCGGATTACACAGTGGGCTATGCGCACGATTGTGAAAGCGATAGGACCTGGAAGCGAGAAGCTTGCAGTGCGGTATCCACGTAGCTGCAGGATCGGTTCGAGGAAGTCAAACACGTTGTCCACCGGAACGTCATCGGTTATGAAGTACGCTTGACCCGACACCTCTCCTAATGATGGCTCGGAACAGAGCTTCTCCAAGGCAAACACATGCGCCCAGGCAGCATTACCTACAAGAAATTTGGATGTAACAAAGTCATACACTGTGAGCTCGAGTACTGACCGACATAAGTGCAATGCACACGCTGATCCGGATGACCCAATCGAGGCAGCATTCCTCCGAGCCGCTTCGTGACCTTCAGTGCGTTGGTGACAAACCGGCTGTCCAGTTCACCGAATAGGACCGGCGGACGCAAGGCTAAAGTCCGCAGCTTTTCAGAGTTAGCAGCTAGTGTGATGCGCTCTCCGGCCATCTTAGACGCGGCATACACGGACAGTACCATCTGCTGAGGAGTCGGCTGCTCGATGCGTGACTCTGGGTAGTAGTAGCAGCCGGCAAATCGGCGCACGACCACGCTCGCAGTCGAGGCGTACACCAGAGCACGTATGTTGTGCCGCTCACACATCCGCACCACATTGGCCGTCCCCACCTCGTTGGTAGCCCGCATCCGCATCTCATCTGGGAAGAATCCGAGCGACACCACGGCCGCAAGATGAATCGCAAGTGTGGCTCCGGCGAAAGCTTCAGACAGCTCAGCATCACTCGATGTGGTCAATGAGACATCAACACGGAAGGATCGGACCGGATTTGTGTCCGGGTGTCCTGGAAGGTTGTATCATCATCATCATCATTTTATTATTGAATTTATTCGAGCACGTATTATTCAATTAATCAGTATAATTATAGCTCGACTATTACAATTATTATTCAGTGTAATTATTGACAATTATTATTCCGTTTAATTATTGAATTATTATTATTATTATTATTCAGTTTCATTGTTAGTCAATTATTATTCAGTATAATTATTGCTCAATGATTTCAAGTGTATTATTTCATTCAATTATTATATTGGCTACCTATCAATTATTCAATAATTATACTGTTCAATTATTATTACTCTATTATTTGTCGTTATTTTTTATTGTTACATACTTTTAAAATTAATGATTGTAATCATCTGCAATCATAATAATTAGTATGCCCTCCATCAATGGGGAGCAGCCAATAAATATTTTTTTCCAATGAAAACTACCCCTTCCCTTTTAGTGAGACCTTGCCCTACATGTACCGTACTGTGATATTGTCGTACCTAACTTGTTGACATATGGCACCAGGTCGACCACGCGTATCTCCTTGACCCAAGGGGCGTTCTGCTGGAGGCACCTGACCACATGCTGACCCAGGAATCCGCTCCCTCCAGTCACCACGACCACCTCGTCCTTCAGGTTGCATTGTTGTCGCCACGATGACATCTTATTACCAGCCGCAAAGTACAACACTTGAGCTGCTGCTGAGACAAAGAGCACAAAAGATTTTCACCCACAAAGCCTTCGCTTTCGAATCCTAATTAGCATAATTATGCGTACGGTTAATTGTAAATTTGCATTTATTTTGAGAGTGAAAGTCACACATGTTTGAATTATAATTATCAGAGCGCGAAAGTTATGTTGGCAGCATTGGAGCCAAGTGGGGATTGGCAATACTGAGAGATGCGATATTGGCAACACTGGGGAGTTCGTTGGCAACATTGGAACTGTTCGGCGATGGCGGGGGTAGGAACGCACCTTTCAAAGATGGCCGCCGTCTAATTTTCCTTATCGCGAAACTTTTGCTCCTAATTTTTTGACCCTTTTGGACCTCTTGACCGGCCTGCAGTGACCGGACAATGCCGCCGATTCCTTCTCCGGTCGCTGGCCGTGCCCTGTACAAGCAGCTGTTGCGTGAGTGCCTTAAACTCCCGGAGAAAATGAGGCCTTACTACAGGAACCACGTGAAGCAGGTATATGTAGTTGGGGAGATTATTTTTTTTTTTGTAGCCAGTTTTATCTGATGATGACGTTTTTCTGTGATATCTGCTCGACCTTGGGATGCCTTTTTCCAGAGACTACAAAGTAGTCAGACTCGCCACGCAATGTTATTTGGCGTTCGCGTGAAAATCCGGCCGCCCGCATGAACTTGGGCTTGCGCCCGT
>JYFJ02003661.1:0-39135 GCA_000934665.2 Catajapyx aquilonaris | reverse complement strand
GTCAAAGTAACTTGTAACTGTAACTAGTTACTTTTTTGGACTGAATAACTGTAACTGTAACCAGTTACATTTCAAAAGTAACTTACCCAACTCTGTAGATATCTACTACAAACATATTGTTCAGTTACATTATGGAAAAAAAATTTAATGGAAACTTTCAAATGATTTACAAATTATTTCTAAACCCATTCAAAAACTAGAAAAAGTATTTCCTTACTGCAGGTCACACTGCTGCGGAGAGAAAGCAAAACATATCACCTGGCTAGTGTACGTAGCATTATGCAACTCGAGATACAACTCTCCAGCCCACTTGCACAACTTGCCACCATCCATCTCCAACTGTGAAAAGAGTCTGTCTGGTGTGCTGGCCTCCATTCTAGGGAGTCCATCCACGTCCCTCATCCGCAGGGCCCTCTCCAACATGGCTGCTGTTGGTCCCCCTCCACCATCCCCATATCCAAACAAGAAGGCGCTGACACCAACCCTTCCCTTGTCAGCAAGGTTTCTGGACGTGCGTACAGCCTCTGCCACTGTGCACTTCATCTCGTATGAATCTCCAGGGGGAAAGTGGACCAGAACTTGGCTCCCGTCTATCCCCTCCCACCAGAAATTGTGGTGGGGAAACTTATTCACCAGGCTCCACGACAGCTTTTGGGTCAGGAAGCGAGTCAAACCCACATGCTGCATACATGACATAAAAGGAATGCAGAAATCAAAACTTTACTACCTAGAGGTCAGGCCTCACAATTTCTTAAACACACAAATAAGAATCATTGGTTTTTCACATGACAAAACTTTCTCGAGCAGTGGGACTCAACCAAATGTAGATTCTCACCTGCATAATCTGAGGTATCTGTGCAGAATAACCAAAAGTGTCTGGCAACCAGAATTCCTTGCACCGCACAGAAAATTCATCATGAAAGAATTTCTGTCCATACAGAAACTGCCTCACAAATGATTCACCACTAGAAAACAAATCAAAATCCTGACAGTTTTTGGAAAGTCAAGCATGCATTAAATTAATCTGTCCACATTCACAGCATAGCAATCTAAGTTTCAGATGTGGAAGTTTTGCCTTTTAATCGGTCAACTAAGCACTTCTAAGTGACAGTAATGTAACACTGCACTACTTTTTAAAGTGGTGTTAAATAGGTACGAAAAAAAATTAACAGGATGTGGCAATATGTGCAGGAAATATGTTCACTGCATATGTGGGCAATATCTTTGGTGTCACATAGTATTAATGTGCCCTCATAAAAATCAACCCCTACCTAGGAATATTTCCATCCATTTCTATCCAGGTCCCTCCAACTGGAATGAATCTACCGGCAGCAACATACTTCTTCATCTTGTCATACAATCCAGGGTAATACTCTTTCACCCACTGAAACTGCTGAGCCTGAATAAGGTGGGATGCAGTTAGCAAATGGCAGTAGTATCATGATGCATAATAATACACCCTGCACTTCCTATTACTTCAATTGTAAAGTACCTTACCTGTGAGCAAGTAAAATAAAAATCCTCATACGAATCCATAAGTCCTATTACGGCAGACCAGCTCCTTCCACACTTCCTGATGGTCTCACTGTATGGCCACAGCCAGGCAGAGTCTATATGGCAGTGACCCATGGCTGCCAAAAGGTGAGCTTTTGTGCCATTGGAATAACTGAAAAATCTTCTCGAAACCTCCTTCGCAGCTCTGAAATTACATTTCTTGTACTCTTTTGCTCTTGAAGGCACGGACTTCATTGCAGGAAAAAATTGCGTACTGCATGTTTCCACCCTGCAAGTGGTTGATCATCTCATTTCCCGCATACAGAGCATCATAACCTCGATGCTCTTCCCTCAGCTCTTTTGCCATATCTCTCATAATCTCCAGATCCAGCGTGAGTCCAAAGGCAATTCGATTGAACGTGGACACCTCCACACGACTCAGAGTGTATGAAGAATTTGGATTGGGAGGAGCTGAAAGCAAAAATAATTCAGGCATATTCTAAAACAGGATGCAGGATCAGCATACGACATGTACACAAACCTATCTGGTCCCCATCTCCTGCTCCAAACATGGCATTGCAAGTCATCTCAACATAGAAGGTTTTTACTGTTTCTTCTGGCTGCCATGATCGGGATATGATATACTCTTCCCTGATCTGGCTGTCGGGGGATCCTGAGAGACCTTGCAGTGGCTCTCCCTTGTCAGACCACAGCATCGCTTCGCTATTTGAGTTCCACCTCAAGTGAACTTCTTCCCCGGCCCAGTCCGTTGGGATTTCCACCACCACCTGGAAATGGCACCTCAATTACTTACTGTAGTGATGCCTGAAGATGTCAACCCACTTTAAACCAGTGAGTGGACCACGTTGGTGAGAACGACTGTCCAATGTGGGCCGGTTTGAATTCCATCTTCAGTATGTCATCAAACTTGTATTCTTCCCACCTTCCACTCAGGGAGCAGTACTGCAGGTCTAAAGTGGGTTCAAACACAATTCACAATCACTGCATTATTTGATGAGAGATAAGCACCTTTGACAGGGCAGCTCTTCGGATAGAGCTTGCTGGTAAGGTTGACATCGGTGAAGTACAACCTGGAGATGTACTTGTCTATCCTCTCCATGGTGGTCCTCCAGTTCTTGTGCATGCTCGCAGTCGACGCCATTCCGTCGTCGTCGGTCCAGGAAGGACAAAAAAGGACAGGAAAATCAAACACGTCCAACTCGTGTCACAGCAGGCACTGATAGCACCGACTCAGCTACTGGAAGCGTTGCAATTGCGGCGCGTAATTGCATAATTCAAACTTCATATACAACATATCCTCCACTTTGATAAGAGCAGTTCCTCCAATTTTGCAGAGGAAGTAATCTCGAGATAACTGAATCTGATGTGGTCGCGTTGCAGCCACTGTCGATTAGTGAAGAAGGGATGCTGTGTGCTCACGTTTGTAGGACAACAGAAGCTTAGTAATGCAGTCGCTTCTCGTCCTGTCTGCTCTTGTAGCAATTGCCACAGCCAGTGTATGTCCTGGAGGAAGCAAATGCCCTGCAGATGACACCTGCTGTCCCACACCACTTGGGAATGAAGGATGCTGCCCCTGGGCCAATGCCAACTGCTGTGGTGACATGATACACTGCTGCCCTGCAGGATACCAGTGCAGTACTGAGACGGGATTCTGCATCAAAGGGGATGGACGCATCGTGGAATGGATGGTCAAACTGGCTCCACCAGAGAAACCTAGAGACATACCACAAAGTATGTTTGAATTAAGTGACTGTATTAATTCTCACTCATTTCTTGCAGAATAGAAACTGCGTGTCATCTGGTAATAATATGTCATACTTTGCAGATTTGACCACATCAGGGCGGTATCTTTGTCCAGATCACCAACAGTCATGTCCCAACGGGTACACCTGCTGCGCCTCTGACTCAGGGTACGGATGCTGCCCCTTCGGAAATGCTGTTTGCTGTGTTGACAAGATTCATTGCTGTCCAGAGGGACAGACATGCGACTTGATTGGAAAGAGCTGCACACAGGTTTGTTCTGATTCATATTTTTTCAGGTAGGCTTTATAGTTACGAGCAATTTGATTTCAGAAAATTACTACCATGAGTGTTCCCAAAGAAGAAAATGTTAATGATTTCTGTCCTGATCGCACATTCTGCACTGGAATGTCCACCTGCTGTCCCGTTCGTGGAGGACACTGGGGATGCTGTCCTCTACTGGGGGTAATGACACCTTTGTTTATCATATGCTAACAGTGCATTATAATCGCATGAATAATTTTGCCAATAAATTCTATACTTCCAGCATTTAAGTTGGACTCAAATCTTTAGAATGCAGGAACTTCTGTAGATTTGTTCACTGTCATATTTAACAGCTAGTAGTAAAATTGAATAATTGTTTCCACCATTTAAACATTCACATTTCAGGCAAGCTGCTGTCCTGATATGCAACACTGCTGCCCTTGGGGAACCTCCTGCACTGCTCATGGAACCTGCATCGCCAGTGACAATCAGGATGCGACCAAAAGATAATGCCATCGATTTTCAAGCTTCACTAATACTACAACAATTATTATCTGCATTTCAATTGCGACTTTCCGACCAATTAATATCAAATAACTCATCACAATTATTATTATACGCAAAATAAAACATTATCTTCTGGAACTTCTTGTGCACTATTTTCACCAAGCAATTTTCCTGATCATGCATCACTGTATTACATAATTGCTCAAGGAAGTGCAACGCCTCCCAGGAAATTCCTGGTCGGCATAGGAATAGATTGCGAATATTATCAAAATGGAAGGAAAACCAAAGACAAAAATAACCGCGACTTGAAGAATGAAAATTCGCGGTTTTCAATCAAAACGATCTCAATAGATCCAATCGGTAGCATTTTAGGTCACGTGCACACAGACTCGTCATTTGATTGGTCAGACGTGAAAGGCAAACATGGCCGCGCCCGTGAGGCACAAAAAGCATGGCTGCTGGATATACTTGTGCGAAAATTTTCACGATTTTTCTTAGGATTATTGCAGAGTTTCACAGCTCGATTGGGCATGATCAAGAGTATGGAGTCGGAGGCGGCTGCAGGTAACGCATCGGAAATAACAGAAGCGGGCGTTGATGGCGAGGAACCGGCCCAGAAGAGGCTCAAAGCCGAGCATGCTGATGGTAATGAGGACCCACCATGCTCTCAGGATAACCATGAGGTTGGGAAACCTGCATTGTCCAAAAGGCAGATGAAAAAGCTGGCCAAGAAGGTCAAATGGGAGCAGACCAAGAAGCAGAAGCGGTCGGTAATGCATGCAATTGAGTAAAATAATTACAAATTGACAACACATCATTGCAGTGAAAGGGAACGACAGAAGAAGAAGGAACGTAGGGAAGTTGCAAGAGAGCTCAACCTCATTTCGGGCCCATCAAGGAAAGAGCTGAAACGATGCACCATGGCCAACAGTACGTGCCGGATACAAGTCGCAATAGATCTATCGTTTGACGACCTTATGAATGACAAGGTAGAGATGCAAGAAATGAAATTATAGATTTTTGTTAAACGCATTGTTATGTGGTAGGACCTGGGCAAGTGCACCAAGCAAATTCTTCACTGCTATAGCCTAAATAGGCGAAGTCCTAACCCGCTCCAGTTATATGTGACGAGCTTCAATGGACGATCAAAGGAGGACATGGATAAACATGAGGGATACAGTAATTGGGATGTAAGTTGTTTTGTATGCCACATTACAACGGTATTAGTATGAGTAGATGAAGCATAGCTTACATCAGGACAGTATGACATCCAGCCACACTTGCAGATAAAACAATCATACACAAAATTGTCACAAATGCTGATCTGAGCTAATTCTGTTCTCTCGGGTGCATATGCAGCTGCCATACTTTTTACGTTTGTAGTCCACAATTTTGACAGCTTATTCTTTCAGGTCCATTTCAGAGAAGAGAGATTTGATGCGATATTTTCAAAGGAGTCTGTAGTGTACCTGACTAGTGAGTCTGAAAATGTGATAAGTGAACTGGAGGATGATAAGGTGTATGTGATTGGTGGGTTGGTGGATCACAACACCCACAAAGGATTGTGTCACAGTGAGGCAGTCAAAGGAGGCATCTCACATGGACGGCTTCCCATTGAAAAATTTATGGAAATGAAGACCAGGAAAGTGCTCACCATTGATCATGGTATAATAAATTTTCCTTGTTTTTAACCAGTGCTAATATTATAATTAGTAATTACACAATACATTTAAAATATAATTATGCCAGTAGGCAATTTTCTATTGTTGTGAAGAATTTATTATTCTAGCATTTGCTGGCATGTAAAAACTTGTACAAATGATTGCAGATGGGATTATCACAAGTGCTTTCTTCTTTTTCAGTTTTTGAAATCATAGTGAATGTATGTCAAGGTCTGTCTTGGAAGGAGGCCTTCCAGAAAGTGATCCCAATGAGGAAGGGAGCTGTGCCCAAACAAAGTGCTGACAGCCAATAAAACTTGCTTTTTGGACAACTTGTACTTTATGACAGAAGACCTTGATCTTGAAATGCCTTGCAACTTCCTTGTCTTACTCCAGCAAAAATTGCAACAGAAGTTGAAACTGAAGTGTTTCTTCAAAAACATTGCTGTTAAAATATTTTCAAACCATCAGGGAATAATAACCTTACTTTAATGATGGAATGTAAAAATAATCTTTCACTCTAGAATGGGGAATAATGGGATTTTGCAAGACAGTATTGTTCAGCTATGTACTTTTATTAATTATAACCAGAAGTACCCCAAAAAGTGTTTTTATCGCCTTTAAATCTTATTGTGAAAATTCCTTTTTGGCACTTTGTCATATAATTTACATGTATTTTTACATCAACTGTTTATTCCTTGTGATTTCTTGGATGAATGAAGGATTCTTTAGAATCTGCCTGATGCTTGATTGCACCAACCGAAATTACCGAATGGATCGTTAGGAGCCCTTTTAACGTGTGCTAATGATCTGTTAGGAGCTATCGAATCGGTAATTAATTTCAGTTGATGCAATCGGGCAGATGTGTGTCTTCTAAAATAATAATCACTGCCGACCTTTAACCTCCTGAGACACGATATCCAATGGAGGCCCCCAAAAAATGTATACACACTTCAACATAAAGGAACACCCTGTATAAAAAGTTGTAATACTAATGTAATGCAAGTTTTGCTTCAATCGAACACGATCGAACACAATTTTGAATAGCCCGGGTCAGTCGTTTTTCCTTCCAAGGTAGCAACCCTTGAGAGGCAGACATTAACTCTGATTTTACATGCTACATTTGTCATATTATTTCATATGAAATTTACACCGATTTTACAAACTAAATTGAATATGGCAAAAGACATCCCCCCTTTTAAAAATAAAAAAAATCATCCACCGACGTGTCAACCTTGTTGCTGACAGGCCAATTCCAAGATGGCGGGCAGACGAGGGCAAGTGAAACTCGGGCCAGGATCGGTCGGGCATTGACCGTCGCCCAGCTGCAAAGGGAAAGACCCCGGAAGGAAGGCGATCAGCTGCTACCAAGAGACGGGGGCATCCAACAAGCAATGGACGGATCAAAAACTGGGTCGCACCAAGTTGGAACTGACGGTATGGAATCAGCCGGGTTGACATTCAACAGGAGGCAAAAAAAAAAAAAAAAAGGAACGCAATTCATATGTGGGCGGCAGAGGGTGGAGGGGGTAACATCATTTTTTTTTTTGGTATGATATGACACGTATCTTGGTACTTATCTATATAAAGATGGGTGTCCAATTAGCAACAAGAGGGAGTGCCCATGTATTGATAGGACACTTTTTTTTTTTCATTTTCCTTTTTTTTGTGGTTTCGCTCTGGTTGGTGCATTTTTTTCCGGTTGTGTGAACCCACCCCCGCACTTCTAAAGGAAAGGGTTTGCAGACGCCCACTCCGGCTAGACTCTCACTTTCCTGCAACACGGGGTGAAAGCAATGTCTGCACTTCAATGAGTTTCGGACGTAAGGTAACAAATTATGGGGTTTATGCAACGTTATTTTAATTATGAAATGTAATTTTCATACATAGATATATTTCTTCGAGGCATTATTTTCCATATAAAATAATAATAATAATAGTGGGGTCGCCAGTGGTGTCCAGGTATTACCTGACCACCTATTTAAGACCGACATAATGACACCTCTGGTGACTGGTCAGACCATGCAAAGCGTTAATGTAATTTTCATAATATTGCTAATTCCCCCAGCGTGACATAAGTAGATCACGTAAAGTTTTTAGACACGTATGCATTAATCTGCATTTTTTTTTGTCTGTTATCATATGAATGTGGAACTGTCACTTTCACTACTGAAATTAAGTCATAGACATTTTTTTTCCCCCCAATTACTACAATGTTGCTGAATCGTCACAGAATGGTGTGGAACTACGTAAATGATTAATTTCCGATGAAATGTGACGGCAGCAATAAACGCCATTTTGTCAGGAATCCGTCAATGTCTTCATTGAAAGTGCACTCTTGCATTATTGTTTCAAACGACCGTGTGCATTTAGCAAAGATAAGGCACTGCCAAGATGGAGAGAAATCCTAATACGTATCATTTCATTTCAGATATTCCAATGAAAATGATGTGATAATCTTGAATGAGAAAAGACAAGAAGAAGTACACCATGTCTCTCTGCATTCCAACCACAATGCACGAGTTATTTACTCAAGTCCTCAACAAGAAGGACTTGTCAAAGGTAATGAGTCGATTATACACCTGTTTATTCCAACCTAAACTTATTTCAGGAACTGTTGTTGGGAAGGGGATGTGAACATTGGATGTTGTGTTTAATTACTTCCATTTGCAGTACTGCAAACAAGAAGCAGCCAGAAAGCAGCTGGAGCTTATGTTGTTTTGTATAAAAAAATGGCCAGTATTTATTTGCTATTAATGTGTGCAGTGTTTAATACTACCCAGAATGCATGCAATTTTTGCCATTTTATTTGAAGGAATTTATTTAGTCACTGCAAAACATGAAGTGCCTGACAGTTATTGCTTTGAATTACTTGGTTTTTCACATTTGCACTCGTTAAGTTTTCTGTTTTTTTGAAACCTGGCATGACAAGCATGGATGTGGACAATTTTATTTATGTACTGCAGTTATTGACAGTCTGACTTTGTTTTCGCAGGCGGGAGACTTGTTCTCAGTGGCAGACCAACTCATAGTGAATGACTTGACTGAAGTGGTCAACAAAATTCGTGAGATTTCCAGCCTTCCGGACTACCTCAACAATGACAACGACCAAAGCGTAGTGGAAATCTGCATAACGAGAGTTACTTCTGCAATCAGGTAGGACATGTCATGTATGGCGAAGATTAAGCTGGATCAGTGTAAAACAATTCAGTTGCGTCTCTTGGCTTGTGAACATGGGTTCAGTTGTATGATTGTAACAGAATAGGGTCATTTGTAAATTAAAAAAATTAAAATCCTCATCATCTGCAGGGAAACTGGCTCTATTGAACAACATTCCCAGGCGTTAGTTGCACTTCTTGAGTCCTGCTTGAGTCATGACCTAAAACCGTCCAATAGAGATGAAGATCCTCCACATGCAAAGATATCCTCGGATGTCATTTCCTGCATATTTCTGGTATGCATCTCCTCTGTGTCTTGAAGGCTAATTTATCATCAAGTATGTTTATCTTGCAATAATGTGAATATTCATTCTAGAATTATGGAAAGCGCCAAGTCATGAAGCTGGCCTTGCCAATCGCTGTCAAATTCTTGCACAAAGGAAACAAGGAGCTGTCACGCAACATGTCATCATACTTGTCCCTGGCTGCTATTGGAAATGCTGATTTACTTGCAGAGCATATTCAGCCCATAATTGACTCTGTCATATCCGGAAACTACTCTCTGTCACGAGTCCTGCCCCAAATCTATGCTGTCAATAAGGAGCCTATCCATGACCATGTGATGGCGTTGGTCTCACTGCTACCTCTTTGTGAAAATCCAGAGAAGCTTGCATTGCTTACTCTCTTTGGACTCATCGCTAAGAACAAGCCATCTGTAAGTGATCTGAGAACTGTTTTCTTACGACATGTGCCAAATAAATGACCATATTTAAATCATTTTTTTTTCTCCAGCTTCTAGATCCAAGCCTCCCCCAGTTGTGTGAGTGCTTGACAGTGAGTGGAACATCTGCTGCCACCCTCCAGATATTCCTGGACATGTCCTCAGTTCGTCCTCAGCCCCTTATAGAGCACCTGGCCAAAATGAAGCAGGTGGCAGACAGGCAGCCGAACACTACCTGCCTTGCTTGCCAGGTCATATCGGCTGTGAGCAAACTTAGCAAGGTCAGACACAATTCTCTGTGTACGTCAAAAAAGGCGCTCACAGTTGCTGAGGTTAATTTTTTAATTTTCTAAATCAGGAAAAGTCGCAGGATGCCCTTGACTATATCTTGGGGGAGTTGTGTCGAGTGGACCATGCAAGCCAAGCACTCTTGCTGAAGGAGGTTTCATCCCTGTGCTCCAGCTATCCAGTGCTTCTGACTGAAAAGGTTGTTGGTGAAGTAACCAAGTGTGGTGACTCCACATCGAGTGGAGCTAGGATGCTGGTGCAGCAGCTCAAGGCTGAATTTTCTTCCAGAAAGTAAGTTAGTGATTATCGAAGAGTTGTCTCGGTGTAATAATTACATCACCTTGTGGGCGCAGCAGTGGGCAGGTGAGCCAGACATCCGGTCGAATAACTATTGTGAAGGTGGGAGGCGAGAGCAGCAAGACCGATCTTCCCAGCCTATTGCCCCAAAGTGGAAGCTGCAGCAGTATTCAGAGACAGGAGGCTAGTAGCAAACCAGAAGTGACAGGGAGTCGCGTGCTGGGTAGCAGGCAGAAGCTGTCTGAAGCAGGCTCAGGGGCTGGAAGAAGTCGGCTGGGATCTTCAGTTCATGTCAACCGCAGCATGACCCGGTTGAACTCGTCAGGAGGCCGTCTTCTCGGCTCTTCTTCTGCTGGCTTGCACAAAAGCATGACGAGGCTGAACTCCAACCAGCAGATCAACTTAGGGATGGTCCCCTCTGCACTCTCCGTCAACCAGAGCGTCTCTGCCATTGGGAGTAGCAGAGGAAATGTACACCATTCTGGTGGTGGTGGAAGGGTCAGTAGCGGAAGTGTCACTGTCACCACTACCCTTGGCACCATCAATCCTAACAAGAGCACCAGGTTAGGCATGAACACATCTACTAGAAACTAATATATTGAGACATCAAGGGTCAAATCTTTTGGTGCTTTCTGAGGTCAGAACAATTAGATAAAGGTCATTCTTCACTCAATTTCAATGCACCGTCTTTTATTACTTTAATCTACATATTTAATATTTAACTCAGAGCGAATGCCTTTGGTTTCAGCTTTTTGACAACATCCAGTGGGAGCATGTCAGCACTTCGAGAGGAGAGAGACGTAACCCTGGTCTCCATCACAACTACATTTCCACACCACCCACAGGCCATCCCTACTGCGCAGATAGCGAGAGACACAGGTGCGAAAATAGTACCACTTTCTTTTAATAGCATGCATTGTTCCAGAATACTTATAGTTATTTTTTATGGACTTATTTACACTCCATTTCTTTACAGTTCTTCCAGGTCCACCTGGCCTGAACCTAAGCAACCTGATCCCGTTGAACCAGTCGGGAAGCCGCCTCCATTATCCTCCTCCACTTCATCACTCGGGCGCAGTGATGGCTCCCAGCTTGAGCCACTCGGGCACGACCATCCCTTTGAGCCAGTCGGGAACCACTTCTCCTCTCAGCCAATCTGGAACTGCCATCTCTTCCTCTTCCTCACCACTCAACCACCTCCTCCTCATACCTCCCNCCCCCGCCACTCTCCACGTCATCCTCAGCTCCTCCCCTGGCTGCCCCTACAACCACCACTTCACACCTCCCGCCTCACATCCATTCACATGGTCATCCATCGTTCCCCCTTCCACCTCCTCCTGCTGCGTCCTCCCCTCCACCACTGTCTGGAAGCCAGGCTACCACTCTGTCAGGAGTCACGTACACCAGAAGGACCAACACCAGCGTCACGGTCATTTCCAACAGCCAGGGGCAGACCAGTTTGTCTGGGACGCAGGTGAGTGAATATTATTCATTACGGAAAAATGGGCAGCAGCATAGCACTATGCCTTCCCAGCTAAGGACTGCAAAGGGTAACATGTTCAATGATTCCATTTCAGAGGATCAGTGTGTTTGAGCCATACCCAATGCGCGACACAGTGCAGCACTTTTGCGAGAAGCATCTGGACAAGATTAAGTCCTACATGGAGAAGGTTCTGGTCAAGATACCTTTGCCAGCCAAGTGTACTATTGAAGGTAAATTGCTCATACCATCTCTACATGGGACGTGCAATTGATGATCCTTTTGCTGTAGAGCGAAAGAGCAGGAAGCTGGCCAAACTCCACTTTGCTTGCCAAGGGAGAGGAGAGCACTGCCTCTACAACAAGACCTTATTTGCAATGAAGACGAGAAACCCGCGCATCTGGATACATCTCATGTTTCTAGCACAGCAGGTGAGCAGATGTAAAATTTGTAATCCTGTACATATGTGCTTGAATCATTATCCCAACAGGCACGCTCCAGCTCAGCACTTAGCACACGTGAAGCTTCAGTTAGTAGTTTGAAGAACTGCTGGGACATACTCAAATTTGAGAACAAGACATTCCTCACACTGGTCACATCAGCATTTCCTTCTGCAAAGGTAATGATGCATGCACCGTGTTTGTGACAACTTAAATGCATATGACCACATCGGTCTTCCATTTGTCCATACGTATTTTGATGGCATATCTCACCAACATTCCATTCCAGGATCAGGACATGCTTCTTCATGAGCTACGCAACAACGGTTTCTTTGATGTGTTTGAGTACAACGGCCCACGGAAGCAGTGGGGTTGCTTTCTGTGTAACCATCCTGACAGAGCTCTTGGATTCCTTCGCAATACGGAGCCAGTGATTGAAGGGCAGCTGAAGGAGAAGAAGGGAAAGTGGAAGATCTTTAAGCGGTGGCGGACGCGATATTTCACCCTCTCTGGAGTTCACCTGTCCTGCAGGGGGACTGTAAGTTACACTTTCCATGCCAGATAAACAGTAGAATCCGTTTCTAATGAACTTGGTTGGAACAAAAAATTCTTGTAAGCTACAAATCATGAACTTCACTAATTAAGATTGTCTCTTATTAATGAAAGACTTCCCATACTGTCAGATTCCTTATAAACGGATTCTGCTGTTTAAACCCTGCCAGTCACACAATGAACTTACCCTCCAACGTTTCAGGATGACAAGGAGGTGTCACCAATAGAGGTGACCCAAATCCGGAGTGTGAAGGTGACTCGAGGAGGTCGCAACATTCCAAAAGCTTTTGAGATCTTCACAAATGACAAGTCCTTTGTCCTCAAGGCTAAAGATGGCAAAAATGCAGAGGAGTGGGTCCAGTGTCTTTCCATAGTTGTTGCTCATTCACATGCAAAGGAAATTCCTTCAAAGACGGCGTCCCTTCAGAGCCACGTTGGGAGCTTAAGAAGCGCGGTCTAGGCCCGTCTTCAAGAAGGAAATGGAAGGTCACAATGTTCATACCTTTAAAAGGACTGTAACGAGTTAATTTATAGTACTGCGGCTGGTTGTAATATAGTTCACTTAACATTGTGTAGATTGTATACAAGAGGGAATTTTTAAACATCCTCTGGGTGAATTATAATGTATATCTGAAAATGAATATGCAGCTATGCACACTGTGAATGAAACATGCAGTCAAACCCTAAATTTTTCCGTCTAGACCACACCAAAGTTTATCTGAAATGCAATTAATGCTACTGCTGCAATTGTGCAACTTGCACTGGAGTAAACAAGTGTAGTTCATGCACTTGTTATACCAGGGCTACACCAGCCCATAAATGAATAGACCAATGGAATTATCGTATTTTTAAGAAAATATTGTATTCATTTCATGGAAACGTGTTGTATGACTATTACAGTACAAACAAAGGCAGCTTTGAGTGATACACTGCTGTAGTAGCACAATTGGAACTCAGGTGCGTACGTCACTATGGTAAGTGACTTTCAATGATGCCAGTAATGAAATTATGGATTAACTAGGCTAGTGACGTCAGTACCTGAGTGCCAATACCAGATGTATAGCAGTTGTCAACGCATTAGCCTAGGACAAAATGATCAAGTGTTTCATAAACAGCTGTAACAATACTGACAACATATCAATGGATGGGTAATGAGGTTGCATGTCAATACTACAGTTGCCCTGTTAAATGTACTTCAACATTCCAAGCGTTATGGTTGTCCTAAATGAGACTGGTTTTTTGTGTATTCAATTATTTTTATCGTTGTGTGGATTTTTCAAATGGTATAATGTAGCAAAGAACTTTATTTAAAAGAAATATATAGCAGCTTTTTATAAGGTATGCCTGAATAATTGCTCAAAATTTGGACATTTTTGTGTGAAAGGATTTCTCTCTGCTTTGTGAGGATCATAGATAGATTAATATCTATGGTGTGGATATTGACAAAGGTGTTTTTTTTTTCTATAGCTTTTTCTGCAGGGAGTTTACCTTATCTCAGGGATGAAAAGGGACTCTATTTAATTCAGCAAATATTAAATCCTGTACTTCCATCACATTCTTGTTTTCTATAAATGATCATGGATACATTAAAAAAGTAATTTTATGTACAAAGGGTGTTGTCATTAACATTTTTCAGCTTCAATCAAATATCTACAGAAGGAATTGAAATTTTTAAAAATACTTGTGCCGCATGCAAACGCACTTACAATTGAACAACCAACGTTGCACTGGAATACCATGTCGATTTCAAATCTGTTGGCCTCCACTATTTACCAAGTTCACCAAGACTGTCCCCACTTTTCCACATCAGCGCACAATGTAAATGCAGCACTAGCCGGTGCTTTTTGTAGGACGGACGAAACTTGTAAGGATGGATATGGAAATATGGGAGGTGCCTGCCGTGTCCTGATGGAGGAAAAGTCGCTCAAGACTGGATCCGGATCTCTCTCCCTTGGCTTTGGA
Source organism: Catajapyx aquilonaris (assembly GCA_000934665.2). Classification (NCBI taxonomy): domain Eukaryota; kingdom Metazoa; phylum Arthropoda; class Diplura; order Dicellurata; family Japygidae; genus Catajapyx; species Catajapyx aquilonaris. The sequence continues at coordinate 24,550 of JYFJ02003661.1, read as the reverse complement.
TGCAGCCGAGTAGATTTCGACTGGAGCCGCTTTTCCATTCTGGTCACAGAGTCATCTTCACATATGTTCAGGGACACCAGGTCTCTGTAGACACGGTCGTCTGGATGGAAGGACAGTTTGACGTAAGACTGAAAATGGATGGAAAGTTAACAGCCTTGGAAAAAAATGTTATTCCTTCACTAAATTGAAACAAGATTGAACTGAGGCATAACATTAACTACGGAATTAAATTTGAATGCACTGTACATGGCATGCCAATAATAAAAATTAAGAGAAAATGTTAGCAAGTCTTACCTTCTCTCTTGCTTCATCTTCAACGCACATATCTGCTGTAAAGTTGTCATGAATTTGCTTCAAGGCATGGTCCATAAACTTCTGAATGGTGTTCAATTCAGGTTCCGCCAAATTAGGTTCTACTGCATTAGGTTCCTGGGGATAATTTGTCACACACTGCTTGACAGTGACCTTCTTTACTGGAGATGTGCATGTCACTTTCACATTAGGGAGTGGAAACATCCTGTTCTGCACAACTGCTACCCTGGAGCTGGTTTTTTGCCTCTCCGCCTGCTTGATATTTCTTGCTCCCGTGGCTGGTTCCACCATTTTTTTGAGGCGTGAAACAACGACCTTGTTGGAGCCCAAACTGCTCTTGGTCGCAGATTTTTTCGTCAACACTGATTTTCTTAGCGAACTGCTCGTACTGCTCTTAGCTGATGGCAGCTGTCCATCCACAGTTTGCAAAACATACTCGGATTTGCTACCGACCGGCAGACTAGATTTCCCACCTTGAATGCAAAACAATCGTTATGTACTTACTTTTAAAATGCAAAAGTGCAGGTTACAGTGTACAAAAAATGGTAATCAGTGCACGTACCTTCAGAAGTAGAAGCAGTAGCAGTCTTCCCAGGCACAGCCTCAAAAGTGACCTTCTTCTTCCCATTTACTCCCCTTTCTGATGCTAAACGACTAATCTTTTGCCCTGCCCTAACCTGCACCACTCCGGACGCCGGAGAATCACGTATGGGCGTTAAAGTCAAGTCTGGATCCGGCTGTGGGATGGCGGGTGCTGAAGGTGTGGTTCGTGTGGGCACATCCTCACGAGGCTCACGATTCGGTGTGGACAACTCCATTGCCTGAAAATTACAATTTTTTTTACTGTAAATAGTAAGTTGTGGCAACTTCATAATATTGGCCTCTGATTATATCTCAACCATGAATTTTAACACCTGAGCCATATTGCAACTTACTGAACCTAATGCCCCAAACCTTATCCACTTATTTTATCAGCAAACCTCGCTTGGATTTTACCTTTATCCGATTAAAATTCAGCCGACAAAAAACTCCAACCGTCAGCCGCCCGCCATTACTGGTCCCAGTGGTGCCACCCGCTCAGGTAATACGCGTTCCTACACTTAATTTTAACCGCAAAAAATTACCTAATTATTTACAGATAATTGCGCACGGACGTGTATAATTAAAATGAAGTTAAATATTTAGATCGTTATATTTCAGGTTTAAAGATTGGGAATTTGTTGGGAATAGTCCAACTGCCTGTGACGTCATACCGAAGAATGTGGCATAGTTTTATTTTCCGCAAATAAATTCAACTTCATAAAAAAATTTGCACAAAAACCCTGTGCAATTTTTTTTAAAAATTAGAACAGTGGGCAACGGGGCAGCACTGGTGTTCCGACTTTTGCTGCTGGCTGGCAGTGGAGGAAGAGGACCGACGACGACGACGACGACGAGCTAGAAATGGCGATGTCTTCTCTTGGCTGTTCCAAGGCTCTTCTGCTGAGCCGGATCCCCGTCGCAGCCTCCTCTCTGGCCCTGGTCAGGCTCGTAATTAGCGACTAATTAAAGTAGCACTAATATTAGCGCCAGAAACTTTTGAAGGGCATTTCAAGTTTGAAGTGATATGTATTGGATTTTGTTGGAATAATCTCATTATGTGTCCCCAGCAGAACAGATGTGCGGCGTCTACCCAGCCTCAGAAGCAGATGAAGCAGTTTGCAATCTACAGATGGAATCCGGACAAGCCTGGAGAAAAGCCGTATATCCACACTTATGATGTGGATATGAACGCGTAAGTTTGCCAATTTTGAGGGGGTGATGCTTTGGAGGATGTTTTGCACATTTTTTTAATGCGACAGATGTGGCCCGATGGTCCTTGACGTGCTGATCAAGATTAAGAACGAGGTGGATCCAACCCTGACCTTCCGGCGGTCATGTCGTGAAGGGATCTGCGGGTCTTGCGCTATGAACATTGGTGGAGTCAACACCTTGGCTTGCATCTGGTGAGGACACCTACGTACTGCCTTCATACAGTTGACTCCAGATATAACCGGGGACCACGGAAAAGAGATTGTTATAGCCAAACCACCACTTTTGCAACGAATACAGTAATTTTCTGCTTTCCATATGCTTATAATGCACACTAATGCATTTATTAAGGTGCGTTTACATGTGAGCGAAGTCTTCACCGAGCGATAACATCGCTGAGTAACCAATATTGTATGAGGTGAAAGTAACGATCGATTTTCGCCTCAAACAATACTGGATACTCGGGTTACTCAGCAATGTTATCGCTCGGCGAAGACTTCACTTGTCAAATCGCCCACATGTAAACACACCTTTAATGAAACTATCCACAAAAAGGCAAAATTATCTAACCTGTAAATTATGCAGGACCAAAAAAATCCGCCAAATATACCAGAAAGTGATTTTTAGATCAGTGACAGAGGCGAAAATTACTCCCCTCCACACTCCTTACTGCGCATGGGAAAGGAAGTTGAATAATTAAAAAAAACAGCATATTTTCCTGCCAAGGGGCCAAAAAAAAGGTATGTTACTGCCGAGGTGAGAATGAGTCTCTTATATCAGGAGTAAAAATACACAGGGCCTTATGGAAGTATGCCATGACCAGCCTTTCAAATCTGTTACAACCGAAAGTCCATAACCGAGGCTGTTATATCTGGAGTCAACTGTACTTAATAATGAGTTCAGAAAGATATTATTTGAACAATTGTAAGAGTCTCGCTTTCCTGCACGTCCAGGAACAAATATGTAAAAGCATAATCCTACCTGTAGTGATAAACGTATTTCCATCTTCCACAGTAAGGTCGACAGTGGACCAAAACCAGTGAAGATCTACCCCTTACCACACATGTATGTGGTGAAGGACCTAGTCCCAGACATGACTAACTTCTACGAGCAATACCGTTCCATCAAGCCTTGGTTGCAGCGTAAGGATGAGACTGTGATGGGCAAGCGGCAGTATCTGCAGAGTGTGGAGGACCGTAAGAGTTTGGATGGCCTGTACGAATGCATCCTCTGCGCCTGCTGCAGCACTTCCTGTCCGTCCTATTGGTGGAACGGGGACAAGTATCTGGGGCCTGCCGTGCTTATGCAGGCTTACAGGTGGATTATTGACTCAAGGGATGAGGCCTCGGCAGAAAGGCTGGACCAGATGAGAGATCCTTTCTCTGTCTACAGATGTCACACCATTATGAACTGCACCAAGACATGCCCCAAGGTACGTATCAAACTCGTACGTTGGACACAACAAACAGCATTACAACCACGATTAGTAAGTAATGTACCTATGTGAGCGAGGCATCTGGCTTCCATTCAGGATGATGCGGCTGCAGTATGTGGCACAGGCTATCCCAGCCATGGTTTTCTTAAGATTTCCAGGCAAATGCAAAGATAAATCTCTATGCACAGTAGCCCACTTCCAGACAAAGTTTACCAAGCGGAATGTATCAGAAGATACTGAATGAAAACACAACATTCCCCAACAAGGTTCACCTTATCATGGGATAATAGATTGGGCGAAATAAAATGAGGTCAACTTCCAATATTTTTTTTGTGGCCTGTCTGGTTTCTGCTTGTCTAAACCAGTCATTCCCAAACTCAGGGCCATTTGTGTGAAATGTCATCAAATTGCTTACAACAGATATGTTACAGAACGTATCACTCATAAGCCACTTTGAAAGTCCTCATGGAAGTGCGGCAATATGTTCTGCATTGAAATTTCTCTACCTTGGAAAACGTGTGCACATATAGGGCATAGTCCAACCAATATCTTATGACTGTCCTGGCCCGCCTTATCTTTATCCAATAATACCCTCGTTAAAATGCAGAGTTGTCATGCGATAAGTTCACCACGTGCACGCCATGTGCATGAATCAGTAACTCGTAATCTTTGCTATGACATTGTTGCTGGAAATTATCACATTTGCCCTGGGATCAAGATAAAGCCCTCAGATGATGATGGGTTGATTTTGGGATAACAGCAACCCTATGAGTAATTTGTTTTTGACTTGTGACGTACTAGATGTGACAACCTGATTAAATTCCTGGTGTACTTACACATACCGTATGTACACCAGCGTACCAGAGCAAAACTTCCTTTAAAACCCAAATGATATGAAACTGCTTGTTTTCCACAGGGTCTGAACCCAGGAAGAGCAATTGCTGAGATCAAGAAGCTGCTGTCTGGAATAGCCAAGAAGCCAACTCCGGGGTTAAACCCCTTGGGTTAGGAACAGACGATCTCAAAAGACTTGCAGTTGCAGGTTACATATTGGCGAAACGTAATTTAAAGACCATCCTCTAGAGAAGAGCGTAGTTTTCATGGATAGCGGCACCAGTATTCATCCTACCACCCAAGTGGACTGTTGTACACCAGGTTGTCTGAAGTGGAGGTGGCGGCCAAACGGTACTTTTTCCAGTCTTGTGCATAGCCGTATGTTTGAATGCAAAGAATGAAAATAAAACCCAGTTCCAACCTTCCTGTCGTCTTCTCACTTCCAAAAGGAAACCGTCCCGCACAACAAAAATGTCATACATAGTTTTTTTTTTTCTCTCTGATTTAATTTTTGTTGTTCGTATCCCCCAAGTTGGTCATGGATTCTGTCGCCAAACCAGTCACAATTTCCCCAACAAAGCAAAAAATCACACCCACTCATTAAAACAATTTTACCCACACACTCACTTTTACTGCATAACATGATTTTTATGATTCTTTTTTTTTTCTTCCAAATAAAGTTAGTTTCTTGTCCTCAAACCCTCCACAAAATCACCAGACACGTGAGGGGAAAACACCGGGGAGAATGCTTAAACAGACTGCCACAAAACAGAATATAATAATAATAAAGGCCCAAATAAAATAAAAAAGCCTGACTCTGGGTTGAGAAAGTAACAACAGTAATAAAGTTAATAATATTTACGGTCCTCTATCCAATGCAATATTACTTGACCACCCGAATAACCGAACGGTCAATTAGATGAAGGGAGGTGTGTAAGGGAACACAAAACATCACAAAACACCACACTTGGAAGGTCAACATCACATTAGTGTCGCAGAGCAAGTGTTGAAGTTCCCTTCTGCAGTCCAATTCACTTCTTCAGAACCAACTATTGCTGTCTTCCAAGCAATTGAGAAAAAAAATAATAATAAGAGAAAAGTGAACCATCTTTTTTCCACTCCCCTTGGTACACAATACTGGATCATTTTGAGTTAGCAGCTTTTGCCACCACTGGATCTTCGTGGGTCTGGTATCTGGGCTTGCCATGAGTGAACGGCAGGTATCTGTACTTGACCATGTGCTGGAATGAAACAAAACATTAAGGCAGTGAACCACAACAATAAAACGTTACTCTCCGACGAACTCAGAGAACATATTTTCCTACAAGATGTGCACAACACGTTTACTTACTATTTCTGGGAAGCATCAAATTTGCAAAGTTACACATTTTGCATCGAAACAAGACTATCATTACAACTCTTAGAATATTATGGCAAACCATAATGAGCTGAAAATATTGCAAAGGATTCATGTAAGAGAAGTATTTGCACCTTGATCTGCCTCTTCATGGTGATGCCAAAAAGCACTATAAAGTACATGACAAGTATTGGCCAGAAGACTGGGACATTGAAGAAGTCAAAGAAGGTACAGATCACAGCAATCACTGTGGACTTGGTCACGGAGTACCAAAACTTGAATTCTGGCAGCCTGCGGATGAACGGGCGGAACTCCTCATTCACCTTCGTAGGCAACTCTGGCCCATCCTCTAAAGAGCAGAAGATTAAGAAGAGTCAAAAAATATCGCTCATACTTGCAAATGGTAAAAATAATCAGAACCTTCATATTCCGCCAAGGCTGGATCAATCTTTGGCGAGAGAAATGCAATGAAGAGGTTCAAGTGGTATATACCGAGGGCATATGTCACTATATACCAGCCCTGAAAATATCAGAACAATCATAATTTAGCACAGGAAGCCAACACATGTAACGATATAAAATCTGTCATTCAAGAACAAAACCATTGGCCCTACTAATGCATGAAACTGGGGCACAAAACGACACACTGTTCCCATAGCCAAAAACTGTACCAATATCAATGAAGGCTTGCATATTGCGCATTGTAAATATTTAATAATTTCTGGACATGTCATGTGCATTAAAAAGAGCACCACACTGGCCATGAACTCATTTAATTTCTGAAGCAACAACCATGTATCGCAAGGAATTGCTAAATTAATCAAGTGAAAAAGAAACTGAATTGCTTCCTTGCTAGAAAATTAATGTGTTTGCCTTCAACCAACAGCCGAGTGTATATTGGACCTCTCTCTGATCTTTATTCATTGATACTGGTGAAGGTCGAAAAAGCAAACCAATAAAAAAAATCAAGCAGATCCAAAAACACAAAGCCAAAAATAACATGAGCCCGGCTGACCAAATGAGAGACGGGACAAACAAACGTCTACATTACCTGTAGCCACAAGATTCTCAAAAGGAACAGTAGGGTCAAGAATGCCGCAAAGGACCACCTGGCCCCGGTATAAGGAGTTACATCATCTAGCATCTTCTGATAATTCTAGAACAGCAAAAACCGGGCAGCAGGGGTGGGAGGACAGGGGTGGGAAATTGGGGGCCAGAACGTGGCAAAGGTAATGATCGGTAACAAGGGAAAGGATGGACAGGCAAAAAAAAAAAGAACAAGCATTACCTTAGTTCCCTGTTTACGTACCTGCATAAAAAAGATGCGTGCCAAAAAGGCTCCTAAGAGCAACGAAGTGGCAACCCACCGAGACACCGCGTGTGGGGTCCACTTATCTAAGTACGCCTGATATATCTGCAAGACAGGGGGGAGGGCGGGTAGGAAAAATATGGAAGAACATGATACTCTTCCTCGAAAGATGTTTCTTTTCTCAGTGTGAAAGGGTGCAACTTGCAGTTTCAGGGGTAATCTCTCCCTCTGCTCGTAATGCTGCGCCATGCATCTGTTCCATGATTTGCATAAATTCTAAGAATGTGCACTTAAAGAACAGTAAATGCAACAAATGGCATACAAATCAGAAGATAAGACTGCCTATGTTTTCAAATGTTGCTATTCTTCAACTAAAATACACTTTGGAATTGTTGCACTCATGGCCATATTTACGTCAGCAATGTCTGTTGCCTTTACTGTTTTCCACAATCATACATATTCTCCCATACATTATAGAGTGTACTCTCTACAGCAAACGTTATCGAATAAAATCGCTTTGTAACCAAAAGAAATTACCATTTACCCAGAAGTATTAAAATTACTCCACTACAATGTATTTAAAGGCTTTTTCTCATATAATAAACGTAATTATTATTCCTTTTCGAGGGGCTTGAAAATGGTACTTTGTCATATGCATGACACCATTTAGAAAGAGACTACGTATGGATGTATTTCCATCCTCTGGTCTACATAAGGTCAGTGATACATAATCTATGCAGCACCATACTCTCAATTTCTAAAACGCATTCAGCTCCCTCCAAGTCAACGACTGATTTTTCACAAGCAGCCTCTCTGTGAATTCAAGGCGTAAAGACATTTTATTGCGATAAAATATGCTTATGAATTATGACGAGCCAAAAATAAAAAATTCCCTTCAATTGTGCTGTAGAGAGAACACTGTACTTATATAGAGCTACTGTTAATCCATGTTCAGCCTTCTCCTGAGGTGGTTAAGATTCATGACTACTCTTGAATACACAAACCTTCTAGGAGTATTATTATTTGTTCAATTCACTGTTTCTATTACAAGATACTCTACATTGCTTACTCTACGTACTGATTAGGCGACGCCTGCTTGCAAATATATTCTTTTCCAGTAGCAATAAACTGGTTCATAAATGAGCAATTGTTTGGCACACACATCTGGCGAAGCAAACATCATGCATACCTGCTGCAGCCTTCTCCATGCTTGAACTGCTGCACTAGGTGGTGGTTTTGCACTATCTGATACTGAATCCTGCATTTTGTAATTGTCAACCTGCAAGAAAAACATGTCTTTAATAATAATAATAATAATAATAATAATAATAATAATAATAGCCACCAAGAAACCAGTCTACAATGGAAACGCTTCCAAGGCTAATTCCCTCACTCAGTTTACTACCCTCTGGTGGGTTGTACACAGATTATCCCTTTTTACTCTCAACATTACGCGCCAGTGACTACGGTATCAATGCAGTAGGCCTAAATAGCATTTTTTTTTAAAGGTTCAGAGTTACCCATCATGTTGTGGAACTTACGCAAGTTGAAGTGGCCTGTATTTGCACCATTGATCATTTTATTGAGCAACAGCTCCATTCAGGCTATTGATTTGTCATTTGTCAAATTTAAATATTAATGTCTATATTGTTCTATCCATCGTACACGTTAAACATTTTTTCATGATACAGCGTGACTCTAAGTCAGGATATATATAGGTAATTGGCTTGTATTGGTGGTTTCCAGTTGTGCCAATTAGCAGATTATTGACTCTGAAGCAGCGTTTACATGTGAGCGATTTGACGAGCGAAGCGGAGCGAAATAGTCGCCGTGGCTGAAATTAACAATCGATTTTCGCCTCGAACAATATTGGTCACTTGGGTTACTTGGCGATGACATTGCGCGATCAAATCGCTCACCGGCGTTTACATGCGAGCTATCTGATCACGCGATGTCATCGCAGAGAGATGAATCCAATTGTTTGGAGCGACAATCATAACTCGGGTACTCGGCGATGACATGGCGTAATCAAATCCCTCACATGTAAACGCACCTTTAGTTCGATACGGTTGGCCCTTGAGTTGGCATATGTATCCTGACTTATTAGTCACCCTGTAGATCTGAACTCTGTGTAACTGAACTTTACTTCCCTGTTATGCAGGAAACCCGATGTGACGTAAACTAATGTGTTGGACCAGTCTCATGTAAATGTCTCTTTTAATGTGCATTACTGTTCATACATCGTTATAATGACTTCCTACCTGACCAAATGGATGCACTCTGACCAAACGGATACTCTCTCACCAAACACCATGCCCGTCTCCAAACGTACTACAAGACAACTGATGCAATCCGGTGCAAATCCAACGGATCATGTCGCGTGACTAAACCAGACGTAAGAACATTACGCGCATAAATTATTACATCGCCTGAGGAACAGTGACGTTTTCCCCCTCGAATATTCCATAGTACTACTCATGCGAACCTCTCAAGAAACTCCTCCTCGAATTTCTTCAGCCAGTCCACCAGTGCAGATTCAGAGGATCCCGCCGGTCCAATTCATAGCCCTTCCAACCCGCGATAGCCTTCAAAACGAAGCCATAGCTTCACACCTTCACTCCAATAGGACTTGATAGCAAGTGAATAGTTAAAAAAGAAAAAAAAAAATGAAAACGAACCGGAAGTCATCCACGTTGACCTCGATCCCAAAATGCATTGCGATTCGGGTTGCCAGGTTCAACAATCAGAATGGTTTACAGAATCTAATGGATGGTTAAATGCGGCTGCTACTGAGAGTTAATTATTAGTTGGCTCGTTTTAATAATTAGGTTGTAAATTTAATTACTTGCATTTTTTTTAGATCTGTCAACACTGGCTGGAGTAAATTCAAGATGGTGGCGCCCACAGGCTGCTGTGCACGACATGAGGCGGTACCTGTTGTATTACTCGTACATCGGTACTGGATTTAGGTAATTGCAATGTAACGAACAATGAATGATGCACTGAGCTTTAACGATGCTGATTTTTTTTCCCACCCAAGTTACATTGTTTTCATTTTAACATTCATTTAGGGGTCTTCAGAAGCAGTATATAAATTCAGATAGGTCATCACCTGATCCACTGTCGGTGCAAGGGACTTTGGAGTTGGCGTTGGAAAAGGTGAATCCTGCGAATGAGATACGGGTCTACTCGTCAAGCAGGTAATTATTGACAGAGTAAAATGGCATTTTATTGTAACAAGTAATTGAAATTAATTGAAAACGCAAGAAATTGGGTTGAAAATTGCATTTTACCACATTCACTTAAAATAAGCAAAAACGCAAATTTTTTTTGGTACAAGTTTGATCAGTTTTTTGATCTCATATTCTACGCTATTGATGCTCTCTCACTGTGATGATCTTGCAGAACTGACAAGGGTGTCCATGCCCTGAGAACAACAGCCCATGTGGACCTCCTGCACCCCAAAGCCCCTGAGGCACACTATGATCCCAAGTCACTCACCATTGTTCTCAACAAGTACTTTGAGCGCCAGAGCCGGGAAGTCAGGTGATCTCTTTCGTATTACAAATTCATCCAAACGTCCGTATTCTTAGATTATAATCTGTAACTTATATTTCCTGCAATTCAAATAGATATTTTTTCGTTCTGAAAAAATATCTATTTGAATTGCAGGAAATATAAGTTACGGATTATAATCTAAGAACACGGAACATAATATTCCTTAACATTAAAAATTTTGCAAGACCTCTCTGCAGATTAGAGAAACATGCCTTATGAAAATTTCATAAGGCAACAAAACCTCATGATTTCATTTAATGAGGTCATGAATGCCTTGATTTTTACACACAAAAAAAAATTATTGAAAATTCATATGAAAATGTTAATTTCACATGTAGTGTACTTGTAATAACTTCCATTTCGTAAAAGCAACTGGAGTGTAGTGTTCATATTTTAAATTTTAGACTAATTATGAATTCCTCCATAATATTTACACATGATCAAATTTTACTTCCAGAATTCATAAGACTGTAATCGTCCCCAGCACTTTTCATGCCCGCCATACTGCCATAAGGAGACGTTACCTATACCGGTTACTTGTACTCAAGCCTGGATGTGATGCCTCATACTGTACTACGTACAAACCTCACGCACTGGTGCCAATGTCAGAATGGAACCGTTGCCATGTGTTGATGCCCCCGTTTGACCTGGACACGTTCAAGGAAGGTGCACAGCTGTTTCCAGGCCTCCGTGACTTCACAACCTTCACTGCAGCTGGAAGCAACCCAATCCGGAGTCCAGTTCGAAATCTTGAATCAGTTGTTGTGACATCAGGCCGTCCTTTATTGGATGCCCAGTATGATCCTCTGTATCAAAATGCAGAATTCATTGATGTAGTGTTTTCTGGGAAGTCATTTGCATACAAGCAAGTGCGGAGAACAATTGGTGCGTTGGTGGCTGCAGCCACAGGTCGGATCACTCTAGAAGACATAAAGTGGATGCTGGACAATCCGGGTATCAAAAGCTGGAATCCCAGGGCAATACCAGCACCACCTCATGGTCTGTTTTTACTTGACGTTGAATACAACCCAGAAGATGTCACTGCAGGAGATGATAGCCAAACAGAAGACTGCTCTTCGCTCGAGCAAAACCCGCTTAACCACCAGTGATGGACTTGTATTTACGGACGATCACGGTGTTGTCACATTGCAGTCAACTGGTGCCTTAGGGTTTGTTTCTGACCCGACTCCAGACTTGCAAGTTGCATGTATAACTCCGCATCTGTCCGTATCATCACAAGATGCAGCTGCTGATTTGCCCACACTTCTTGCTCATTCTGTTACACACATTTTAAGCCTCTGCCCTGTTCAAGTTCCAAGCGGCTTTGTGCACAAATGTGTTAGCATTATGGACCTCCCTGAGACAGATCTACTGGCATATTTTCCAGAGTGTTTCAAGTTTATTAATGAGGCCAAAGGTGGTCATGTTTTGGTCCATTGCAATGCTGGAGTTTCCAGAGCATGCGCTGTTGCAATTGGCTATTTGATGGAATCTGCGAATATGAAATACAAGGATGCTTACATAGTTGTGAAGGATAAGAGGCCAGCAGCTAGACCAAATGATGGATTTGTGAAGCAACTGATGGCATTCGAAACACTTTTGGGTCTCTGAGGCAATTTCACAAATGTAAGTTACCATGAATGCTACCATTGCTACGTAGGTTTTACCAAAGAGTGTACTTGACCAATAGTCAGCATATTTGACGATAATTATGTAAACCCACGCATTTGAATCCCCTGAAACAAATATTTGGTGTATTCATGCAGATAGAAGATTGGACAGTTTGTATCCGGAAAAATTAAACTCGACTCGTATAAAAAAAGAACATTTATTTTTATTCGCCCAACTTTCCTCGTTTTGTGGACAATTTCATCACCAAATTTATGGTCACTTTTTAAAAAATGAAAGTTTCCCATAAGCAGAAAATTCTTGTGGCAGTATTTTTTTGGACAGGGAAAACAAACAAAATAATTCAGGTCGACACGAGCCCAACAGTTGGTCAAAATATTAATCTCTAAGCCACTGATCATATGTACAGGAGACACCAAAGAAAAATAAATCTGACTTAACAAAACAGTAAACATAGTTTTTTAATGCATTTGCAGAGTAAAGTAATGAACAATGGAGAATGATATCGTATAAAACAAGTGTGGTGGCTTATTTTCTCGGGGCAAGGGGGGAAATGGTTCGGTAAACATGAAACAGTTAATAATGAGCGTCTTTTTTTTTTTTTTCTTTCTTCGTCTCTGGGTGAGTATCTCACAGCCTGAGAATCTTAACCATGATTTTTTCTTAAATATTTTCTTTTCACTGTTTAAAATCTGTCCAGTACACTGCCTGCCTCTCAATATGAGAGAGAGCCCCTGACCATTTTTTTTTTTTCCAACCATCCTTCCCCCAGTTTCTAGCACTGGTACTCACAACAAAAAATGGCAGTCAAAGGGGGTCCTCTCAGGTAATTCACACGATTTTTTTTCTCTCGCCATTCACACATCCCACCCCCCCAATTCCCAACTTTGTAAAGAAAAAATGCTTCTGGAAGCTGGTGACAATGATGGAATCAGCTGCATGTTGCTGCCTTCTTGTTGACCCTCCCTACTACAATCAGTCCTTTGTCATTTCTTCTTCAACTGGCTACATATCCATTCCAGTCCTTGGTACAAACTAAGCAACAAGAAACATTAGCTATCGTACATAGGTTGATGGCATGCAAAGTAAACAATGAGTGTGTGCACAATGGACACATATGCATCAAATTGTTCATGAGAGGTTGCACCACACATTAAAATGTTTTAAGTAGATAAATAATATGAACTTACCCTTCACCAGTGAGGGCACAACAAGACTGAATTTGCCACTTGTGATTTTTGATGGTAGTGAGGTCCAGTTGCCTGCTAATCTCGGCAGCAGTCATTGAACCTTTCACATCCTGCTTATTGGCAAATATCAGCACAGCAGCTCTTGAAAGTTCTTCATGAGCCAGCATCTTGTACAACTCATCTCTTGTGATTGTCAGTCTCTCCCGATCGGTAGAGTCGACCACAACTATCACAAACTAGAGCAGGGAGAAAACAATGGCCAGGTAAAAAGGCAGCTGTCACAGTGGTGAAACAATAGACCTGCTCAAGGCCAGAGCATATGTAGAAGCCAAATTCAGAGAATCAGTGAGTTGAGGTTGGGAAAAATGTACGCAGGATATCATCCCTCCCACATCCTTAAGAACGAGGACAGGAAATGTGGTTAGTGCCTAGTCACGTTTGTTTATGTCGGTAGCCTACAAGGGTTCATCAAGGGACTTATGCCACTCAGAAATATATTGGTTAGGTTCAACCATAGCATTCCATGCAACTTGGTAGCAGAAAGATACGAAAACATCTGAAACCCACAATTCAGCACTATCTGCCAAACATAGCATGTTCACAAACAATGCACAGGATATATGCAAATGAGACATCTGTTCAGTGGTAACTGACATTGTCCTCCGGCACACTGGTGAACCTCAACCATATAACAAGTGGCAATCTGGATTCAGCAGAACTCACAGTAATGGAACTCATGTCATATATCATGGAAACTTGTGCAGAATTTTCTTGGAATGGCAGGATCATTAAAATTATCAATTTGCTTCTAATGGGCACTAAAGTAGCACACAAATGCATTCAAAAGCTTCCCCTCTCTGACATACCATATTCACAAAAGAGAAAATAATGCAGATAAATTGATGCATGACAATGCATATTGCACAAAGACCTGCAGCAAACAAAACTGAACCACATTAAACACATTAACGGAAACGTGACATATGGCTCCCATCAGAATTGAAATATGTCAACCATTAGCGGTATCCAAATTGTGTCAGCATCTGTCACATTGCATATGTAATCTAGGTCATCCTAATTCCAACCACTGATAAATGATGTTGACAAATGCCCATGACTTACATCCCTACAAAAGTGGAAGATAAATTCCCATCATGATTGAACGTGTACCTCAGTGTTGCTGTAGTATGTGCTCCAAGCTGCTCGTAAAGACTGCTGGCCACCCAGGTCCCACATAATGAAGTGTATGTTTTTCCATACCACTTCTTCCACATTGGACCCAATCGTTGGGGATGTGTGAACCACCTCGTTCATTAAGAACTGGTACAGAATCGTTGTCTTTCCCGCATTGTCCAGTCCCACTATCACTATTTTGTGCTCTGCAAAGCAAGTGCCAATATTCAGTATTACAAAATGCAAACAACAAATTGATATTTCTAAAGCACACTCAGTGAAGAACGAAAACAAATGGAGTCCACATGGTCCATATGATAAGATCTTGACAGGTGCTGATAAAAGGTTGGATGGGATTTCTTGTCAACAAAGTAAAGATTAAAGGTCGCCAAATGTTTAAAAAGGACTTGAAAGAAATTATTCCATAATCATCAGCATTACATAACAGAACAGAACTATTTTACTAGACCTTGCTCAACTCGAATGTGGTGGGGAAAAAATGGAAGAAAAACAATCACTGATCTTCGAACACATCAACTGATTGCCTTGGAAAAACTAGACTGACATTCATGTTCCTTTTCCTGTTGAGCAAATAGAGAAAGTTTAGAGGAAGGTATGGAGGGGTGTTTATAAAAGTGAAAGTCTTCTGTCAAGAACAGTCTCAATGAAATCAGTGCATGCAACGTACACCTTACCTTCATTCCCAAACAAACTCCAGATTTTAGCAAATAAAATTCCCATTTTTTTGCCCGGAGATGATTACACCAAAGTTGTACCTGTAATTAGAAACAAACTCAAGTTAAACAACTGTAAAGTGTTTATACCTATATAAAGTGTTTAAGATGACATTAAGATCATATTCGTTACAAAACATGATTACATGACCAGCAACTGTATTGCGATGTTGTTTGGGCACATGGGGTGATATTATTTCACTTATCTGCAGTGCTATCGATTGACCTTATTGGAATTTATGTATTCTGATGTCAAGTATGGCAATAAGGTTTTAAAGAAGATTGTCCTAAATTAAATACCTGACAATGTAATAAACATAAAATAAAATGCAGTTTAATAACAAATATTGATCAGTTATTCAGAGTGGTTGTGTCAATAGCAGGTTTTTTTTTCAGTTTCTGTGAATAGTTACATAAAAATGAAGAGGTCAGCTTTGAGATAAGTCTTGTGATATCCAGAGTTGTTTTTGTGGATGTTTGTGGATCTTGCAGAAAACAGTTGTGAAAAATCTCTCCACAAGTTACTATATATAGAACTGGAATTAAAACATCTTAAGTTATTTTTAAGTTATAAATTAGAGATGAACTCTGCATCTAAAAATGCTGTAGAATGTACTGTAGAAGCTATTTTAAATGATCATTCAGTCTCACTTTTGTCTAAGTTATTCAGAGGACAATTTTAACATTTTATGCCCAGTTCTTAAGCCATTGTCAGCCATGATAAAAATGGTCTCAAACTTCACTTATGTTGGAGAGCACTTTTGTTACAAATGGTGCTGGAAAGCACAAAATGGAGGTTTCAAATGTTTTGCGATTGACCGCTTCAATGGTCTTTTCCAGATGCTGCAAAGCAGTAAAGGATGGGCTGTAACAAGTACTACCAGTCTCATGCTAGTCACGAACAAACATTTCTGACGATGATGATGTCATTCCAGTAAACAATTTCTGCTTATAAAAGTCATGAGGGTAAATATGATCAAAGCATGATACCACTGGTATAGGCTGCACTTATCAGACAAAAGTCATGCTGCGTTCTGTTGTAAAAAAAATTATAGCTGAGGCACTACAACCCT
The DNA here is from genome assembly GCA_000934665.2 of Catajapyx aquilonaris. Lineage (NCBI taxonomy): Eukaryota > Metazoa > Arthropoda > Diplura > Dicellurata > Japygidae > Catajapyx > Catajapyx aquilonaris. The sequence continues at coordinate 8,155 of JYFJ02003661.1, read as the reverse complement.
GCTGAGTTTGGGTTAAAGATTCTATAAGCACAGATTTTGGTAAGCATATTTGTCCATGAAGTCTAGTAGGGACTGAGCAGAGTATCACTGACACATGACTGTACAAATAAGGCAGATCAGTATGTTCCATTCTCTGCTTGTTTTGTACAAATTCAAAGACAGTAAGAGAATGCAATAAGCGAGAGCGACTTACTGTTAGAACTGAGGTGCTAATCATGCCATATGGACATGTTCCAAATCGCTGGTATAGATCGAGTTCTCTGATTATTTTTTTTTACGTGGTAGTAAATTAGCAGCACTGAACATTCTGATTGACATTAAGTGTAAATCAGGACATGGTAATCATTTTCCAAACTCATCATTATGGCAGCAAATCAGTTGAGGCCTCCAGCTGACTGCACTGCACTTTATATTGCTAGCGTAACATCTGGAATTCCAACAAATGTGGGCAGACACAACCAAGGGTAGCTGTTATTCCTCCTCAGTTTCCCAGCCTGCTTTGTGATCAGCACACTATAAAGGTGCGTTTACATGTGAGCGATTTGATGAGCGAAGTCTTTGCTGAGCGATAACATCACTGAGTAACCAGTATTGTTTGAGGCGAAAATCTATTGTTACCTCAACCGATATTGGTTACTCAGCTATGATATCGCTTGGTGAAGACTTTGCTCGTCAAATTGCTCACATGTCAACACACCTTAATAATACTTTCATTTCATCTAAGCCACATTGAGGCAACTGTTTCACACAACCCCTCGAACCACATCACTCAGTAGGCCATCCCATATTCTGCAGCGTAACAAAACATGGTACAGAGCAGCAATTTGATAAAAATTCAATAATTGTAATCTACTACAAAATTTGCATATTATTTACGGCATATTTTTCATAATTGTCATTATTATTGCCAAGCGCCCTTGACTGCATGTTCACAAAACCATTTCACACCATCCCCATCTGAAAGTGCGACTTTGTGAATGCCATTTAGTAACATCCGACATGCAAACACCTCTTACCCAACAGAGTGCCTGCCATTGACCCAGGCCTACACGAAACAGACCCCCCCCCAAAAAAGAAACCCCCAGCTGGCCTCTCTATCAATCAATCTCCCCCTCTTACATGCCACGAGTATATGTACATCACACAGACGCTGGTCATGCTCTAGTTACACATAAAATCTCTGCAATAAAAATGTGGGGGAGACAAAAGATCATAACGGACTCACTTTTTTTTCTTTTCTTCTTATGTTGCCTGCCTTGGGGAGGGTGGAGGAGGAGGGGGAGGGGGGGCTATTTTTGGTCGGATGAACAACAAAAGAGGTGGAGGGGTGGAAGGGAAGGCCCTACAAGTGGCAGGGATGTTGGATCCCCCTGGTATCCATGCAGCAACAAAGAGACGGAGATCACAACGCAACAAATGGAAGGGGGAGATATCCACACCACCACAGCAGCGAGACTCTCTCCCACAGCGAGAGAGAGAGATTTTGTACGCACAACTGACTCGGACGAAAGTCAGGCTGAGACAAGAGATGGAGCAAACAAAAAAAATAAGAAGAAAGGGAAGAAAAAAAAAAAAGAGTGCAATTAGTGTGTATTATTTGACACCAGAGGGCAACCACATCGCATGGTATGAAAGAGGGCGCTGATTTCTAGCTATTATTACTTGCAACGGTTATATTAGCTACAAAACGGGGGCCATTTGATGCGCTGAGCTGGTCCATACGGAGCTTACAAAGATGTGTGTAACACTCGGTGTAACAATTAGTGAAGGCCAGTACACCTGTGTTTAACTTCCAACCCGTTCCAATTCAAAAAAAGGCATATCCCGAGTTACCGACAGTGGTCGTTCATGAAAAGTAACTAATATAACTGATATAGCCAATGTTGTGACATTTTCTCACCAACGTTCTTCGCAATAACTAATATAAATGACAATTTTGAGGTAATTATGTTCAGGTGAAGGGTTCAGGTTAATTGTGAAGTTAAAATTATTTGGGGGGGGGGGGGGGGCTTGGATTTGCATTTTTTTAATGCATTTAGGGCCATCTGTGAGCAGAGTGTTCACCCAGGTGTTCACCATGCTGTCCTGAACATTGCAGTTTGTGAAGGTGAAAAAGAGAACACTTCAGAACGCTTCAGAACAATGGTGTAGGAATGGCAGCCAGCGACGCACCAGCTGAACTGTAAGATATTCACACGTCTTTGGTACTAGCACTATTGAAGCATAAAATGCAGTAAGCGGTTGCGTAAAACTATTCTGAATTTTTACGCAGGTTGTTGGAGGTGCCGTTCCCAGAAGCAGAACAAGCAAAGATTGCCTACGATGCTCTACGTGTTGATGTAGAACCAGTCAGAGGAGGAGTCACAAAGAAGCTGTCAGTCCAAGACAATATTTTGAAAGCGTACGTATCAACGCCAGACCCTTCAGATTTGTCCCTGAATATTTCTTAACCTATTCATTCCAACAGGCACTTTGAATCTAAAAATCTGCGGAATTTGCGGACCAGTGTTACATCTTTCTTTGATCTGTTGTCGCTAGTCACTGAAACAATGGACCAGTTCTCGCTATGAGTAACAGAAGGATTCCTGACCACATCTTAGAACCACCTGAACACAGCCCAGCACCAACACCAGGCCGTGCTGTGTATGGATTTGGCCTATACGTAGTCTCTATGAGCTGCATGTGTTTGTACTTGTGCTGGGCATATATTCCAGCACCATGGCTGGTGGCTATGGGCTTCACTTACTGGCCACAAAAGTACTGGGCAATTGCTATTCCAGTTGCAGTGAGTGTGATATTGTGGTTATTTGCATTCTGCATATACCCAGCAACAAACTTGACTATGGTACCAGCATTTAATGACACTCGGACCTTCACGGATCAGCATGCTATTTACACACCAAAGCCGAAACCTGCGAATGGGATCCCTCCCATTTCCGACATCCCAATATGGACTGTTTGTCAAGCATTGTATCTAAAGCAGAAACAGGAATAAAAGGATATGGTTCCATTTTTCTATCAATCTTTATCTCCATTTTCAAAATTGCATTTGTCGTTCCCTCATCATTTGGTTGACTCTTGCTGCTCAAATTTGGGATACTTTGCTTCCACCTGTCTCCAAGTCAGGCGACCTAAGGACAGGTCACGTACAACGTTGGCAACGTCATCCACCTGAAATGAAATCGTATGTAGTTGCTATTAATTGCAGACATTGGCAAGGTCACCCTGTGTTACAGACATTTCACTAATAATTTATAAATAGGGATGGAATTTTCGTCCCACTGATAGTTACTGCATAGACGAAAATTCCACCCCAGGTTTTTCTTGAGGTGATTGGCAACATTACTAGTTCACATACCGGGAGTCTCACTTGACCCATAGAGTCTCTTTCCCGCAGCGTAACTGACAGTGGCTCCTTGAGGCTGTCAAAGTCAATCGTGATACCAAATGGGATTGCTATCTCGTCTGTCCTTGCATATCTCCGCCCAATGGATCCACTGGAGTCATCAACCTTGTGTGACACATCCACGTTGGTTAACTCTCTTGCTGCAAAGGAAACAAAAGTTTGCATAGTGACAGACACTTAGATAATTCAGTCTAAAAAGGTGCGTACATATTCTTTTCACCAGTGGATGGAACTCGGTGTTGTTGCTCAATGGAAGTACGGAGCATTTGAGAGGAGCCACCAATGGTGGGAGCGAAAAGTACTGTAAACAAAAAAAGACATCGTAAATTACAGTAGTCATTCTCAGAAGCAACTACTGCCAGTAGATTGTGGCAACCAAGGATTGAAATTAGAGGTCCAAAGTGGTTAGCACACACAGGATCCTTGTCTCGTTCTTCCAAGTTGTCAAACATGCTTTTCTAATATGGCAATATTTTTGATAGATCCATGCTCTTCCAACAGAACAGCTTAGGTCTTCAAAAAATCATAACCACTAAGAACGCTTCACTTGGAACACACTAATTACATTATCTTTTCACAATGGACAGTCATGTGTCCCTCTATCTCCACCCATCTTCCCAATTTACACAAATATAATTTTGACTGATAAGCGTCAAATTAGGATGAGAGGCACTTACTGTTCTCTGTTCATCATCTCTGGAGCGGAAATTGTGTTCAAACAAGGCATACATGACACGCCCAATGCCAAAGGATGGCTCAATAACACTGGGAATCACATCCTCGACATGTACAGTCTTCTGGTACTTCCTGACAGCCACCATCTCTTTGGTTACTTCATAACTGTTACTGCCAGTGGTAACTGCATATTTCCTGTAATTTTCAAAAGTGTAAATAGACAATTTGAGGAACAATAAGTGGTGTTACTAATACCATCAACTAACCCAGTGTGCTCCAGATCTCGCTCCATGTTGGATAAGCCCTCTTCGTCTAGTGCTATCAATGCATCCATGACCAATTTGGCCTCTTTCTTAAATGCCTTTCCGATTACTCCTTTGTTTGGCTGGGCCTCTGCAAGTTGTTAAACAAGACAATTATTTTATGTAGACTTGTTTCAAGCATGTATGCATGTCCATTTGCACAAAATAAGTTCAAGCAATCCAACAAACCAACAAAATCCTTGACAACAGGTGTGGAGAGCTTCTTTTCTGCAGCCATTCTGACTCCAGTTGCTTTTGTGTGCTGGGTAAGATCAAAAGCTGAGCGATCAGCACACCCAACGCACTCCACCCAGCCATAAGAAGTCAGGCACTCTGCATCCCAGCAGTCAGTTGCATAATGGGCCATCTCCTGGCCCATGTGCTGCCGGAAGCGCAACCTCTTCTCATTCACGCCAATGCGCACCAGGAATTGGTGGATGCGAGCCATAAAGTAGCCCAAAGTCTCATTTGCAACCAGACCCTAATAGATAAGAAAAACACAAATTAATACACAGTGATTTGCATGGGCTACATGTTCAGACAAGTCTCCACAAGCAGTGCAGAAAAACTGAATATCATTTTTGGGGGATTAGAGAATTAGAGGTTTTGGCTCTACTCACACTACATTACAAAAATACCAGACACCAAATGACATGCCAAATACATACTTTGAAAGCAAAATTGTCCTTTATGAGAAAAAAAAAAACACAAAATGTCAATGTAGTTTCAGGCTGGCAATACACAACCAAATATGGGATGGTATTGCACCTGACTTTTTCCCCCTCTTGTAGGCTGCCCCCCTTGAGAAAGTAATGCCCTAAATTAGCTGGGTAACCACTGCAGTGTGAAATAATTCACTAATATATGATAGCATCTCATAAATATCAAGGTTATTCATTAATCTATGTAATCAACTTGCTTATTACACTAGATCTGTCAAGAGCTCATCCAAATTCAATAAAAATGCAACTCATAGAGAATTAATAAAAAATTTAAAAATTCATACAAGAGCAACACAAGACCATCAAGTGGAAAAGGTAGGTGCGTTGCTACAAGTAGTTCCGCAGAAAGAGGAACCCGCAACAAACGAATAATTTTTCTGCTTAGTTTCGATTCAAGCAAGTTTCTTTTAATCAAAGCACTGTCGGCTCTAGAGGAGTTACTCCATTACTAATTAACTATGCACCAACTTTTTCTTCGGATGGTACAAACTAATGCTGACAAGTTTGACTAGCACCTGCTTTGGCACATGGCTGCTCCCAAACAATTCCTTGCAGAGTTCATCCAACCCTAATCCCTTTTTGCCTGGAAAGTCTCTCCACTTCTCTTTCAAAGAGCAGATGTGATGAGACCACCTGAGGACATTGGGTGGTGGACCACTGTCCCCTGGACACATTTTCTTCAATGCTTCCAACACAGACACATCAGCTTGGGATGGCCCATAACCAATGATGTAACTCCGACTAGACAGATATCTGTCCAGAGCCTCCACATCTTCTCTATTCTCCAACACCCCAAAGTGTTCACTACGCTACAAAATTGCCCACTTAGAATAAACTGCCGGCATGTGAAAATATTGTGAAATATTACTTACAGATCCAACAGCTTCTCCAATTGACATCGAAACAGGAGGCTTCCCGTCCATCTGATTGCAGGCAGAATACAACAACATTTGAGTGGCCTTGACATCTTCAAATTTTGGGTGCTGCTTCTCAGTAGGGTCGCAAAAGTGCTCTATTTCAGCCATAGTAAATTCTCTGGAAATATAATTACACTTGTTAATAATACTATGCAAGAGCACATTCACCTTCCCAGACTGTCAATTGACTGAAGATATTAATGACTTGACTTATTATTTCACATGGTAACCTTTTCATGCATTCATGAGAACACATCTAACATGCGCATTAGTTATTTGAATGTCAATTACCTGACACGAATGAGTCCAGATCGAGGTGAAATCTCATTCCTGAAGGCATTTCCAATCTGTGCTGCAGCAAATGGAAGCTTCCCCTGGTTGAATTCCAGAAGGCGTTTGAAGTTTACAAAAATCCCTTGAGCTGTTTCTGGCCGAAGAAATCTATTTAGCAGGTTAGAAGGGTTTTTAAAAAAGAGCAAATGAAGAATAATTGAATTATGTTTCGGTTGTTAACTGACCCTTGGACCTGTCCCGTTGGTCCAATCTGAGTGCCAAACATGAGGTTGAATTCAAGGGGATCAGACAAGTCATTGCCAGTTATTGGAGATTTCATGTTGTACTTGACCATTATCCGCTTCATGTCATCTTTGGTCATGCCATCCAACTGAGGGAGAAACATACACATTACTACCAACTAGTAACTTTTATTTATTTATTTATTTATTTGGGATCCCCCTTGAGACCAATTGGCCAATGCAGGGGGAGGAGATCTCCTCCATTTTTCTAACTTTTTCAATCTCACCGGTGCAGGGACAGGGAAGGGATAGGGAGGGCGGAACAAAGGTGCAGTGCGTTGTCCTGTGGTGGGGGCCGTGTGCAGTCCCTCAGGGGGCCAAGCTTAGACACCCCCCTAGGCGCGGCCGGAAGCCCCCCACCGAACACCGCGCCTCCTCCAGGGAAAGGAAGGAAGCGGCTGTGGCCTATATAATGGTACGATCCCGGGATTTCCCTGGAGTGACCTTGGAAAACCACAGAAAACCAAGGTCAGGACCGCCGGCCTCCGGGACTCGAACCCAGGACCTCCCGATTAGCAGTCGGACACCATATCCACTACACCACTACTGCTTCCTACCAACTAGTAACTAATAGTATGTATGGAAACTTTTAATTTCTCTAGTGATCTAAAAATAGTCTTTGAAACCCTGGGATAAAATAATTAATGCCTGTCTTTAGGTGTTACTGCGGTGTTACATTGTCAAGTAGCTAATTATAAAATGGGATATGAAAGGAGCAATTTCCCTTGCAGTAGGTGATACTGACCTGAACCACAATGGTCTCACACTCGGCCTTTGTCTCTGGAGAACTCTTCTTGTCACTCACAACTTTCTCCAGGTGTGCCTTGATCAGGTGATCCAGGCGGAAACACTCCCCATTCTTCATATCTTTTACCATAAGGTCAGCAAACCGATCCACATGGCCAGACGCCCTAATTCCCAACATGTAAGTTAGTAAATGTAATTACAAACGAGCACAAAAATGACTTACTTCAAGACTGGTTCAGGAGTAAGAACAGAGCAATCCACTTCCAGCATCTGCTCCTCCAAGATGAAGAAGCTCCTCCAGGCATTCAAAATGTTGGTCTTGAGAGCGCAACCCATGGGACCAAAGTCATACTGCCCACTTATCCCTAAATGAGCAAAACTATTGTAAATACTGCCAATCACAAATCAGACAGACACTGACCTCCATAGATTGCAAAGGACTGGTCGAAGAAGAACCTCCTCTTGAGCAGATCCTCCATTCGCGCCCGATCAAACGTGTCACCTTCTTCCCTCGGCGCTAGAGCCAGTTCTTTTTCATCCAGAGCTTTCTTCCTAGTCTTCAGCTCATTCACAGCCTTCTTTACGTCCAGCTCCGGCGCCCCTTCTGCTTTCAGCCGCCTCACCAAATCACCCTATTCAAACATGATGATGATTATTATTATTATTATTATTATTATTATTATTATTATTATTATTATCATTATTATCATTGTTACTAGCAGGATACCCGGCGTTGCTCAGGTTATGAAAGACTTTTCCATAGGAGTGACTCATTGATTTAGTAGTAACCTTTGCAATAATTATGGCTATA
>JYFJ02003660.1:0-39090 GCA_000934665.2 Catajapyx aquilonaris | reverse complement strand
TATAGCCATAATTATTGCAAAGGTTACTACTAAATCAATGAGTCACTCCTATGGAAAAGTCTTTCATAACCCGAGCAACGCCGGGTATCCTGCTAGTCGTTGAATATTTGTTAACATATTCATCTGGCAAACCTATATAAAGATGTCAGCATACATTACGAAGGTCTTCTTAATTACGCTACCTTCTTAATCTATGGAAGTCAGTAGTTAGCCTATTATTTCGTACTTCTGCAATGTACCATAGAATCAGACTCTAGTCCACAAAGTTGGAGGAACTACGAATGTCAGCTCCATTTAGAATAATAAGTCCATATTACATAACTTCATGCAGCATTTTGTGGTTCGGGTCATATCTAACGAGCACTGTAATAGCACACCAAAAAGTGTGCATGCTATGAAATTATAACAAGCAACAGATCATTTAGATGCGTGTCTGTGGTTTTCCGGAAACACGTCATTTTCCATCAGCAAACATGCACCAGGCAAATTAAGCCATTTTACTGCCACAGTTCTGATTCATTATGACTCTAAATTTAAATAGACGTAGGTGGCCATATTAACCCAACACTGGCTCAATATGACTATAACGTGCAGACTTTCATTAGCCTGCAGTCACTGCACCCATGTATATGTATCGCCAAAATAATCGGTGGTAATTTCGCCTTGAAATATCGCAGGGAAAGTAAATTCGACAGGAAATTCGCACCTTTTGCAACACCCTGTGTGGGCCATACTGAATTGCTCTGATGCAGTACCGAGTGGCTTATTGGAAGGATTCCTTTCCTGCACAGGCTCTCTGTTCGGATGCACAATAGGGACCCTTCTTTGCTTCTGATTAGGTGCGAACTTTTGCAATTTCCGTCGCACTTTCATACGGAGAAATTTCCAGACATATGATCTGACGACGATAATGAATATACTCTGTTTGAATTTTCTTCCAGACTTTAGCTTACTGCATGCTGCTGTATACGAAATTCTGATTTTATCAAACAGTATAAAAAATTAACGAATGCACACATGCCTCAAGCACGTTTCAGAACATCAAGCGGAATTTTTTCCCCCTCAAAATATGCTTCGATTTAAATCCAGAAACATGTTCACAAGTGCGCTGTTGAAATCGGAGTCCATTTTAATGCCCATAAAAATTCCCCTCTCACATAATTAAGCACATCTGCGTCGCCCCCCCCCCTCCCCCCCAAAAAAACACAGTAATCCGGCATGCTATACGCAGGCAATTACTGCTTGATAAGACTCTTGTATTTTTTGGAACTACAAGCTCCCCCATTGGTGATTTGGGTTATTACTGCTTTGCGTCAAATCCTATCCAGAGTTTAGCCCCCCGTAGCTGTGTCGCCGTATAGGGAACTTTGTGAATACAAAAATCGAGGCAAGCCTTTTGTTTTTCTTCTCACGTATCATGATCTTTTTGCACTCAACGATCCGGAAGTTTCTTGGACAGGAACCAAAAGACCTCTTGCTTCTTTTTTTTATATAATTTTTCCATTCCGCGCCTTCTCACTTCCCGGTAAGAAATGGTCAATAGTGCCTTGAAATAGGCCGTCCCGGAGTAAACAGTGCCTGATGCTGGGCGAATCTATAAGAAAACTGCGGTACTGGTAACTTACTAATGCAATCAGAGCTGATACTCAATCCTCGTTAAAGGAGGGTGCAAAACTTCCTGTTATTCCTGGACCTATTTCCGATCTGGTAGACGATGGAAACTTGCAGTGCATTGGCTTGGTGTAGAATGTGCGCTGGCAACAGCACTGCTCTCTGGTTGGTAGAGTATGGTATTAAATTTGATTTTAAAAAATTCAATTATTATTAAATGCTCAGGCCTGTTCTGGATGGAAAAATATTTACCGATATGTCAGTTGCGGTCCTTTTGTATGGCCATTATGCAATTATGTGGTGATCAGATTTGTGCCACGCTTCTCTGCACATTCCATGAAAACATACTATGGGCTACTGACGTTTGAAAATGACATCCGCTGTACAGTGAAATATTAAATTTATTAAATATAAGTATATTAAATATAACTCATATATTAAAATATCGTAACTAATATTAAATATAGCATATATTAATATCATAAATCATATTAAATCTATTTACATCCTATATTATAATCATACAGTATTTACTGCGCATTTATGACCTAGCCTACAATATTACCATAAGTTCCCTCACTTCACCAGTATGGAAATGTCACATGTTATTGCTGTCAGTCATCATCATCATCATCGTCGTCGTCGTCGTCGTCTTCGTCATTTGTTATCAATATTATTACGGTAATACCCTACTGTGATGGAGATTCCTCCCGCTGTGTACAGCCTACAGTATTGGAAGTGATGTCAAAATTTAGCCCGCGTATCCTATATTTGCAATAACGTTTGTTTTTTGGAAATAGTGTCCAGCGAATTTATTAAACGCAAAAAAAGCCGACCGCCTTAAAAAAACAACCACCACTTGACGGAGATCTCATAAACGCCGTTCCGACCGCGGGCGCTACCTCCACACCGTCTTACTTCGGTAATTCGCCGTCGGCTGTCGCTGCCTGGTCTTCGTCTCCCTCTCCAATTTCACAATGTTGTCTAATGATTATTTTGCCATATTTTGACAAGTTGGTGCCTAGTTGTTGCTATAATATGAATAGGATTCCAATGCACCATAGCATGGAAAATGATCAGTGTGTGTTCACTTTAATATTGTTTACTGTATGTCAACTGCTTCAGGTACAATCCATACCCTATAGTTTGAGCTTCTTACTTTTTTTGTCGCCCTGTCGCCTTTTTGTAAGAGAAGGCAAAATATCATGGACTGGCCATGGACAACCACAAAAACCCACATCAGGATAGTGAGTACTGTTGTGTGAAGCGAGGACCTCCAAAGTGACAACGTGACACAGAATCCCTTAAACTCTCTCTCTGTCCCTGTCGTTTGAACCGCTTCATCCAGGCAATAAAATATACTCCATATATGCAAGGTATATATATTTTTTATCAAGAAAGACATGGAAAACATTACAAAAGAAAAAAAAAAAAACAAGACAATGGGTACAGCTAGTGACACTACACGAAGCTTACATTGATACACCGGGATCCATACAAAACCAATGCAAAACACTGACCATCTTATTCACATATGGATTCTGAAGCACATAATGAGATTCAATAAAATTGCATAATACTGACATTGCATGAGTTGGCAAGGATGGTTTCTCTTGCAGTATTAATGGCTTCCAAAGATGTTCCTTCATGCCAGAAAAAAATTACATCAACTGCTACTATAAGAAAATTACAATCTCGTACTACACAAACCTGAAAACCACTTTCTACGCATTACCATTTGTTTCCAAAAACATATACTTATAAATGAATTAAAAATGATCAACATGAAAAAACCTATTCTAATTTTATGCTTACATCTGCATGACAATAACCATTCAAAGACTAAGACAATACCAATGTACATGTTTGCCTTCATAATATCAGTATATACAAAGCACAAATGATCTGTTCCAGCATTGATTTTGCTGTGCACCATGGCAGTTTTTAAAGTAAGTCATTCCAAATAATATTAGATACAAAAGTAAAATGCAGTTTCAAAATGCTGCATCTGTTCGCTAAGCTGTGAAAATCTGGGCTTGAAAGTAACGCATTTGCAATTTGTTTGCTTTTAAACTGGCTCTGTTAGACACTACAAGGAGTCCAGAATTGTCATTTTATTGAAAATTAAAGATATGCCCCAATTTTAAAGTTGCATATTATTCACCGGTGTTACATAACAGCCTTCCACTTCTAGAGTCCTGCATTTGATCCTTAGGTGGTGTAGAGTACTCTTTCTCATGCAGAAAGAGTTTCTTCTCCCTGCCCAAAAACCTATTTTCCTCCCTCAACCTCCCCAATGTCAGATGGCCTACAGTTGCTTTGGCCACCAATAAACTAAACTAAACATAAACCTAGAACTTCCTGAGGCCATTTTAAACAAGGAAAAATTGCAAATTCATGACTTCCATGCCCACATGTTCACTACTCAGTCAGGAAATAAATATTTATTGTACCAGCAGAGTTGAACTTCTCACCCAATATCATTTGGAACTGTTTACACTAAAAATTATCACCCTGCAAAGCAAAATCCATTCTGGAATGGATATCTTTTTATACTCTTATTCCCAGCAAATGCACCTTCTTGTCTGATTGTACAGTACTGGTACTTCCTCCTTAGCAGTAAGTAAAGAACAAATACAAAATACATGCGCAGTGTAAGGGGTGGAAATGTACAATTTTCACCAATACCGGAAAGAAATCACAAAAAAAAAAAATCATAAAAATATACTGAGCATTCTATACAGTGAGATTTTTGGTTACGTGCTGATTAGTATTTCCATTCCCTTTACTGGCAAGCACATTTACAACAAAACAGAGAATCAAAATCATATCTATTTTCACTGATATCATCATTCATGGCCGTATATAAATTACATAACCCTAGAACATGTTTATAGGTTGGGAAGGTTTAGGTAACATTGCATAAAACTCTCAGACTGGTGCCACTTCATTGAACAGCTCTGGCATAATAATTACTAATACAGTGTGAATTGCAAATATCAAGAATATTGCAAAAAAAACTGAACTACAGCAGTACAATGAAAGGAAGTGCAGTCTGATTGCACCACAGCCAGAAACCCTGTCAGCTGAAAAAGTGGAAGAAAAGTTGAAACTTCCATTGCGGTTTATTGTTGGCAACAACTGATTTTTCAACTTTTCTGTCACTTAACCAGCTGAAATTTTCCTGACTGTGGGGCAATCAGACTGAATGAGTAAGTTGTACTGTTGGCACAACATGTCTGAGTCCCAGATGCAATCACACAAGCATCAGTGCTTGTCTATCTACTAGGAGGGGAGGGATGCCCATAAAGGTAGGCTCGGTTGAAGTGGATAGGGCAGGTGGAGGGAAGGGTTGTCCTTCACACATCCCTCCTCTCCACTGGCGTAATATGTTCATATGGAATTACAAGAAATATATCTATTGTATCAGCATCTGAGATCCATGGTACCAGCAGTACCAGTGTTATTCTACTTAAAGCATCAAGGATGCGGCTGTCAATGAGTGCTTTTGCAAAAGTCAATGCTAGTAGAGAAACATCCGACCAAAAAAATACTTGAAAATGAGCCTAGCTGGGGCCATCATATTCATTAACCCTAGGAGACAGCTTCTCTCTCCATATAAGTCTGAACATTGTGGCATCTAGATGTAATGCAATGTAGGTCACGATACATAAGATATGGTACTTGGAAAAGAGGTAGAGATTAGAGGAGAAAAAGAGGGGAACCAGTTTAAGTGTCGATAAAAGTCTTCTTGTTACAGAACCCCTCCTTGCCCCCATTCCTCGTCTCACAAAAAAACACCAAGAATTTATAAAAGTAATTCATATCACTGAATTAAATCAGTCTAGTAAAAGCTGCCATAATAAATAGTCTGCCTATCTGCCCCAGTCTCCTATTCACCCAACATTAGACTCTGCCCATACTGATGTGGACCCCAGACCAGCCACCTTCCCCAATTTTTCCATTGCCAATGTTGGGGACTAGTGATTCCCACTAACTGGCTTTTGCAAAAGCATAACAGGTATGAATTACAGTTCAACAATGGATAGATTCATCATTTCACTAAAACAATAAAAAAGAATGTGAGTCACAGAGAAAAAGGCATTATGTAATTTACAATACGCTTCCACTGCCAAGATCCGAAAAAGAAATCAGGCTATCCTCTAATATCAACACAAGCGATATGCTCACTTATCTCACCAGCATGATAACCAGCCTGTGAAAATATCTGCCACTCCAAGACACTTTGAACCAGAATCCTGAAACTAACCTAAATGCTACATTCATAAAGAACTACAGCTACCATCAAAATACTACTGGCGCACTGTATGCAAAAGTTTTCCATTTTATTAAGATTCTTGAGCCTCGTCTTCCTTGGGAGTTTTACTATGAAAATTTGTCGAGCAAAACACTCTCCAGAGATTTGGATCTGTTATGTACATATGAAAAACTATACTTTTAAAAAATCTTTGTACTTTACGTTGGTTAAACACTTAACGGGGAAGAGAATTGTTACTTACCTTTTAAATATAATATATAATATATATTGTTATACTATGTACTGCTTGTGTGTTTATTCAAAATTACTGGGATTAGTGGTATGCTCTGCCCAGTCACAGTACATGTTATCACCATGCTGACCACACTGCCAAACCAATATCGCTAATATTGTACATGGTACCCTCTTTGAACATTATCACAGCTGAAACTGGAGGACTGAGTTATTATAGCAAGTTACGGAGAAAGAATCATTGGTGATATTGCAAGTAATGAGAGGTAGATGAATGTGTCTGGCATTAAGCCAGGTGGAAGAAACCTGTATCTATTGCATCATATTGCTATTGCATCTATTAAACCAGTCTATTGTTATAGGAAGCTATGGGTGAAAATATAAAAAATTCTTGTGTGAGTGGCAGGAAGACAGTTGTATAAAACTCTGTGATGAATAACTATCATAAACTGTTCTCGCAGCACGTGTACTGTCGAGGGACCAAAAATTGTGTTTTAAAAATTCCACGTGGTAGCTCTCGGGTCTAGGTAAGCAAATGTTTGATCTAGTAAAAATAAAAAAAAACACAAAAATTCAATAAATAACATGAAGGTCTATAACTAAATAAAAAACCATATCCAGTCTCACTACAGTACTAAGGTTATCTCTGAGACACTATTATTCATGTCATGTTACGCAATCATGACTCCCTGGGAATAAAATGTCCTACTGCGGATATCTGAGGCCAGTTGCACATACACCGTGCCATAATTAGTCAAATTTACGTTGAATTGTTGGTGTCATGTGCAGTTTCCCTTCTTCTTGGCTTTGCATTGGCATAAAATAAATTGTGAGAATTGAACACAATATTTGCACATCATTTGCCACTGCAAAATAACAAGTTTGTTCTCTCTGTTTGCTGCCATTTCACAAGTGCCTTGTAGAGAGCAACGTGATATGAGTTGTACATATTATAAGTAACAATTTATTGTGACCTATGGGAAACGAGAGATCAGTTTACCTCAGATTTGCATTAGAAGCACTATGTAAATAATAATTAAAAACTTGTAATTACTTTCTGTGCATTATGTGAACTAGAAGAAATGGTGAGGTAATTGTGGTGTGCAAAATTCCTGAGTGCAATAATAATGCCACAATGTTTACCCTGGCAAGTTCAAGTCACTATGAAGAAGGCTATGCAAGGAAGTCACATGTCCTTATTTGAGTTCATATTGGATGCCGCCAAAGAAAAAAGTGCCATTTCAGTTACATTGCAACTTGCATAAATACAGCCAGATTGTGAGTGCAGAAAGAGCCATTCAGATTCCGTTAACAAAATTATTTTTCATAAACCACACATTGGCATAGGCTCGACCAGTTTTGTCAGAGGGTGAACATATTCCACTCAATGTGAAAGTGCCACTGGATGTTTGTCTTTTTCAAACTTTCATATTACATACTAAATCAGACAAGGCACACTAAAATGGATTAAGAGTTTGTTGGTAAATCCAAATCATTTTAGAAAATCACTTCTAGGCAAAATTAGACTTCTGAAAAGAGAATCCTAGGCCATAACTGGCCATTTTCATAATGCTTAATTCCCCTGCAGATGTTAATTCTTTGTTGGCCATTCTGTCCTTGTCCAGCCGATGTAGCATCTGAATCCTATTCTCATTCAAAAATAGATCTTTTGTGTTTATGAAAACCTTTAAAAGTACATCTTAATATGTACTTTGGCCAATGGTCAACAGGAACCTGAATTAGCATTATTTCATCAACATTCACGAGAACATAACTTCAGTGGCATCGCCCAGCCAAGTCCCTGATTTCCACCACTTGGAAATACAGGAACATATAGTTTGATCAAAATAGCACTTGTCTCTTTTGGCACACCACCCATCAAAAATTCTTTGGATTCCTTATTGAGAGTCCTACCCTGCACATCCTGTTCTCAACAATGTTAACTGCAGTACATTATTTTCCAATATTTACTCACAGGTTGCGAAATTCATCCTAAAGTGGCAACAATCAAAACACTATAAAGCAACCCTAGTCCATTATCCCAAGAAACACAACATACATAAATCTATATGGTCAAGGTAATTGGTGTTTAAAGAAGCTATGTAATACCACTCTGTGTGACCACTTCTGCAAGATGGCCTGGTATAACCCCTCTGGCATGATGTAATGATATTGGTTTGGCAGAAAAGTCCTCCAAAATAAAAAGAGGCCACTGTATGATCTTATTCTATTATTGTATGTTGTTTTGTTCCATATATTTTGGCTTGCCACTTGGGCTTAATAAGAACAGATTTTCCCTGTATATACACTGCCCAACAAAACTAGGGGTAATTTATAAAATATTCTCTAACTTTGTTGATCAGTGTATTAGATGGACATGTTTGTTACTTAAGTAAAGCTCTATTTCTTAGTGTGATATGTTTGATCAGGCACTTTTCAAGATGTCATGGGAAGGTGAAAATGCAACACTTCATGCCATGTCACAATCATGACAGTGAGAGCTACCTCACCACTGAACAGACTTCCCTTACTTTGAGTTTCTTACTTGCCGTGTGTTGTGCTCTGTGATACCTTAGTGCACTGCATACATCTATAATGTCTCATGACAACCAGCGTTTTTGCTGTGTATATAGGCAGCACTTCATTATTAAACTATTTTAAAATGCATTGAATCATGTACTACCTGTTCCATCGTTACAAAAAAATATAGCCTTTGTTGTATTACCAAAACATGAATTTGTAAATTCCTTTCCGACCAAACTTTTTGGCAACCTTTTAAAAATAACAGGTGTGCTGAGACTCAGTGAGTGAGGTGAAAAAGAAAGTCAAAACTTTTGTACTGTCTCGTCGCAGGAGGGTGGCATAAAAAATCTCTAGCGACAGCATAATACTTGTACCTGGAATAAATGCCACTTGTTTCTATCCCTGAATTGCTTGTGTGGTAATTTCCTTTTAAGATTTCATGCTTAAATTACTCTACATGGAGTTTTGTCACAGGTGTCCTTTTACACGCCACTGAAAGCAAAAGGACAGGTCAGTTCCCAGGCATCAGATCATAAAATTACGCTTGCATGCACATGCCCAAATTATCATGCACTGTGAACTAATTTTTGGGAAAAAAAGTCATAAACGTACATCAATTGGGTTGAAGGATTTTCTTCACCTTTTGTGGATACTTGTGGACCCTGACAAGGTGCTTTTGGAGATACTCGGGGGTTCGGAAAGAGGACTGGCAGTGTCGACACTTCTGAGTCTTCTCTCTACTGAAGTGCATTGTGATCACATGCTTCTTCCAGTTGCCCAGGTGGCTCAAAACACGAGGGCAGTAGGGACATGGGCGTGGTTGGTTGTAAGGCCGCATGTCCCAAGGTATTGTTGCTGAACTGATGCCTGCAGACCGATTCCTGCCACCATGGCCCATGCCTGGAAGGAAAATTGACAAAATCAAGAAGAATATTTTCTCTGATAGATTCAATAATGGGTGCCGAGTTTCTCTCTAATTAAGGATCTACACTACAGGGTTTTCATTTCATAATGGTTTTTGGAATGGTAGATGGGGAGATGGGGGATTAACTTCACATCCTTTTATGCCTCAAAGTTAGCCTGAGCATGAGCCATTCTTGCAAAACCTCCACATTCACTTTGCCATGGCAAGAAGCCGTCTGCTTGCAGGACATCAGGTATAACACTCATGCAATCAGAGGTGGAACTCATTTTTATTTAAGCAGAACTAGGGGAGGCGGAGTGGCTCTGCGGTAACGTACACACCCACGGATGTAAGGGTCTCAGGTTCGATTCCAAGCTCGGGCATTCCCCCCCTTCATCTTGTGCAGAGTTGGGTCGTCTCTGGCTTCATCTAGGGTGGGATTCCTTGAAACGAACCACTCGAGGGAGTTCACAAAATGACCAGGTACCAACACTGCACTGCACATTGCACATCCCCTCCCTCTTGCCCTGCTCGTGGACCCAGGCATTTCGCATAAAGGTTTCTACATGTACTGTACTGATTGTACCAAGGTTAATAAAGGTCCATGCGATAGACCCCAAGAGGGGTAAAAGCCTACCGAATTATTATTATCATTTATTATTATTATTATTATTATTATTATTATTATTATTATTATTATTATTATGTAAGCAGAACTAGTAGATTTTGGTCATTAAAATGGAGAGCCAATAATAAAATTGAGACCCAGTCATAAAATAATGAGTAAGGTAGCAATATACTTTCTAATGGGAGGTATCTCTAGGAAAAGAATGAAATGCTGACAAAGGGTGACCTCCATTACACTTAACTACTTTTTCTCACTGCAATGTTGAGACCACACCACCTTAAAATTGCCAAAATGATATTTACATTACTATTGAGCAATTTCACACATTCTAGATCTTGCTTGAAAAGGCATATCCTACCCACCACCTTATCTGAATGCCTTTGCCAACTGCTTAACTTCAGGTGAGCAGAAGCTCACAAAGCTGGGGAGACGTCACATCATGAATCTGACCACATTTAACACAAGTAACTGCATAAATTATAATACACATGGCATGACAACGCTCCATTTGTTTCAAGGATCGCAATGAGATTTCCAGCCAGTTATGCTTGCAATCTTTAGGTACACAGACAAATAGCTACATTGAATGGCAGCATGAGAATGACACTAGGACTAATTAACAAGTTATGGCTTTTGCAATTATTTCGTCCCTCACCTTCAACATGAATTTATGCAGGACTTTATGAATTTTAAACTTTGCTAATGCTGGACACCTCAAACATTTCATCTGATAAAACAAAACTGATTGAGAACATAATTATCTCCCATATGGACTCAATATGGAAACTCAATGACAAAATTGCATATGCCCTCATGGGCAGTAACAATATCTAACAACAAAAATCCTTTACCTACAATAATTCATTGAAGAGATTATGTTTTATGCGTATTGGTGTATGGGAACACAGATTCCAACACTCCCTTGGGCATATTCCCCCATGTGCTCCCTGAGGGAAGTTCCAGATCCAGTCCAGATAAGGCTTTCATTTCATGAATAACTTACTCACATACAACCCAATGTACTGTACTGACTGTGGAAAATTTTAATCCAATAGTAACACAGCCATAACAAGTCAGATAATCAATTGTGTTGTCAGTCTATAATTAAGAAATGATCTATTATATACCTTTTCCAACCTATGTATAACTAAAAGGAGAACCTTTTTTCCTGTCTCTGGTCCTATATTTCCAGCAACTCTCTCAGAATGTGTAATAAAACCTGCTAAATCTTCAAAAAATCTTCTTGCAAGTCTCAAAGCAACTAACAAAAAAATTGCTTAACTACAAACTACCCTACATTATATCATGCACTGTGCTCGCTACCAGTGCCATGCCAAATGGCCATGTTCCTTGCCCACCCTCTCCCCTCCAGTGCCAAACTAGCAACACCATTCCAGTGCAAATGAGTGGCCTGAAAATGTCTCCTATGCACAGCCTTATCATTATAGAAACTTACCATTGTTTTGTCAAGTAATATACACCCTCATTCCAACTGTTAATGATCATCCAGCAACCCTTCTTGGCATCTACACAGCCAAACTACACAGGAGGAGGAAAAGACAGAAGTCAAAGTTATTCATTCAGAAGCAAAGAAATAAAGACATGCATTTCCCAATATTAGTACATCACGTCAGTCATCTTGGCTTAATCCCACCCATTCCAACACTCTTCTGTTACAGGTTACATGACATGTTATGTCAACTGTCTATTGGCAATTTATTTCAAAGCAAATATTTTACACCAGTTTTGATTCAATGCAACAACAACAATAATCATAATACAACACTGGATGTTCTTTGCATATGCACATCCCAAGTTTCAAATTGATTATATTCACATGGCACTAAATTCTGATGTTTACAAATCTGAATTTACAGGCCTATGCATAAAAGTCCAGGAATTGGAAAATACCAGAACTTCTAGTAATTGGCTCAGAAATCCCCTATCTAATCATAAGAATTCAATGCCATGTATATGCAGTCGGACACAATTTAGTTATTTTGAAAACATTGAAGACTTGACACACTGAGAAAACTATGTCCTTCTGGCTACAGTCACATAACTTGTTCCACAGATTAGTCTAATGAGCAAACAATTCATAAATGTTAGTAACTTGATCAGGAACATCAACTGATATTGTGTCATGGCATCCTTTGTACACTTATCATTCAACAAAAATTATTTCGTAATGATGTTACATGAAATTAACAAATCTTGCCGACTCCCCTCATGGATCTGCACACCATGCAAGTGCCTATGTCCTCAAGAGTGCAAAAACCCTCCAGAGCTGCAACTGTACATGTAGGACACAGTGTTCATTTTATAAAAATTTCCAATCTAGTACAATACACTGTTCACAGAAAAATCTTTACAACATCTAATATGTAACTTTTGGCAATGGTCAGTTCTGACATTTCAAAAAATGCATGTCCATTGGAATACTGGTATGTAATAAATGATTAAATAGTTCTGACCATGACATTGTGTGTAGTTTTAGCTGAGAGTACAACTACCCACACCATGAAAAAGCCCATATAGGAACTCTTCACCACTAATACTATTCATTAGGTTTTACACTGTAGAAATAATGGGTTGGCAAAATCCACTATGTAAAAAACTTTAAGGCTATTTCTACCTCATACAGCCTGAAACTGTGCAGCATTACAGCATTTTAAAAAAAGCTGTTTTCAGTAATAAACTTACACAACAATATTTTAGAGAGCTCTAAAAGCATACACTTACACTAAAAATTATTTTAATAAGCTTTGGATAGCCCTTTTGCAATCCCTCAAACATAATACAAATAAACAGTAAAGTACAGGGCACAATGCTTAAGAACAAACTGGGTAATTAAGTGAAAAAACAGAGTGTGGCTTTTAGGGATAACCACTAGAAATACTGATGAAAATATGCCATGGGAATACCAGTTTTCATTCAGTGATAATTATTAGTTCAAAACTGACAATATATATAACATTAATTTATCTCACATGTAAAATGAATGCGAAATGTAGCCTACACCAGTCACAAACAGTACACCATGTCTGTGTGTTAATCAACATAAATACAACTCTAAAGGCAGAACGAACTCTGCAATGCAAGTGCTGGGCCAATAAAAATTCTCGTGTTAGCAGTTGTCATTCCCTTATCCCACCCACTTCTTGCCTGAAGAAACTCCACCAGCTCAGGCACATACACATTGCTACTGCACACAACTTTCTGAACTTTTTACTTGCATATAGGACACCATAAATAATTATCCTTCACAAAGACACATTTGTATTAGAGTGTGTGCAGTGGCCTTAATGAACAACATCACTGAGCAAAACTTGTGCATAAGAGCACAGGCAATGAACCAGTGTTCTCTATGCCTCCTTTTATTAACTAACCAAAGACAGGGCCAATTTGTCTTATTACAAGTGCCACTGAATTTACTTTGTAATAACTCAAATAACAAATAATTGTATGTGTTGAAGTTTTGGGATGTCTAGTGGATATTTGCCAACCCTTCAACAGTCATGAGAGGTTCAGCAGTCATCTGTTATACAAATATGTTTCCCCTAGGATCTGGCACACCATGCATCTGACCATCCCCCACTAGGTTCATTAAAAACCTGTCGTCATTTGAGGCCATCAATGGCTGTGGAGGTGTGATTGGAACAGGTGGAGGAGGTCCCACCAGAGAAGGAACACTATTATTAGTAGTGTTGTTTGGTGGAGAGAATCCATAGGGCCTGATGGGAGTGGAGGAAGAGGTGGAGGAAGAGGGAGGAGGTGGTGGAGCTAAAGCTGAGTTTGTCTTGACACCCATTTCATGGAAACTGGCCAGGTGCCTTTTCAGGTAGAGTTCAGTCTTAAAGGGTTTCCCGCACATGGGGCACACCACGCTCTGGGGGGTGTGGATGAGGCGGAAGTGCTGCCGCAAATTCGAGAGGTTACTGTACATGCGATTGCAGATGGGGCAGGGCCGGGGATCCAGGGAATGTAATTTCCGCTGGTCTACTGCAAAGGGAAAAAAGAAGAGAGAAAAGATGTGTTTTCAACCTGACTCCTCCAGACAACTAAAAAGGCCAGTCTTAGACAGCATACTAAACATCTTAACTCAGGCAGTCAGAAATTCCTTAACACTCCACATAACATGTCACCTGCAAAACTAGATGTAAGATGTACGCAGTTCCTAGTGTTACAGATACTTATCACATGTCATTCTAATTGCATCAACTGATAATAAGGTATCTTCTCATCTGCAGGGAAAACACGGCACTCCTGCAAGAGTTTATCCCTTGATTATTATTATCATACTTTGCCCATTTCTGAGACAGAGTGTCTTAAATAATAACCACCCTGGACATGAGGACCAGCTGATTTCATAAATCAGAATTGTGTTCTTGAGAGTTTGGTAAGTCATATGTCAACTGAAAAAGTATCTTCACAAAAGCATTAAGATGGATTGAAGAGTGAGGCTGATTTGCAGTCGATCTTGTCCCAGTAAGACAATGTCTCTGAGGTGTGATAGTAATACAATAATGAAATCAAATTCATGTAAAAAGTAGGCCTGTATGGTAATTGTATTGTATCGTTGGATGCCAGGTTGCCAGTTGTCAACGAATAATACAATAAATTACCTGTGTGTCCAGACATTTGGGTCACCTTTATAAATGAAGCATTGGGCAAATTCACAATTCTGTTTGCTTATCACTGTTATCAGCTTTGAAAATTTTAGCCTGCAGTTTCTCAAAGTGCAGTGTGTAGCCCATTTGCAGGCTGCATGCATGCTGATATGCTCCTTGTCTTTCTGATGAAATTAAATCTAGTATGAAAAGGGGTTTGGCTGCTCCAGTGAATTTCAGTGAATTCCTTAAAGGCATCACAAAGGCACCTTTCTATGGATGGCCTCTCAAAACCCCTCATTTCTTGCATTTAGGTGGCATACAACATCGAAAATACCACTGTTTTGTCAGTCATTTGGCAGCATTGCAGCCAGAACTGTTCTTATAAGAATGTGGAATTTTCTGTGTACTTTTTCATACAAATCACGGATGAAGAAATGTGCCACTATGAGCATTCCCACGCTAGATATCAGAAAATTTCATGTATTAATTTTTATGCACTTTTATACTATACTTCAACTAATCCAATGAAAGAAACTTGATATACTCTGTCAAATGGCAACAATTGCAACAAACTTGAGAATTTACTGGGCTAGAGAACAGCTAAATATGCAAAATGATGCATACATTTTGATAGTAGGTCATGCAAATACCACGTGACAGTTTTGGAGGGGGGGAGTGTTGGCGACAGTTCATGTGGTATCTCTCAACACGGTGAATGGGCACATATGGGAGCTTTTACAGATGCACATAGGTTCAAAATAACCTAAAATTCGAAATCAGCGACCAAGAAAACATGGGGAGACGTTTTTACGTGCTTAAACGGTTGGTTGAGGAGTTATCATTTTCGATTGCGTTTTTTCTGATAACATTGACATTTAAAAAAACAACACGTGAAAAAGGGAGAGGGGGGGGGGAGGTGTCAAAAAGTGGCCTAAAATTGGTCACATGGTATTTGCACAACCCCTAACCTGCAACACAGATCAATAAACACAGTAATTTTCAATAATTATCCTGCAGTTTACAATCACTGACCTACACCACAGCAACATTCAAAAGAAAGTTTCATTGTACTCTAACACTGTGTAACATGATCTTTAATGTCATTTAATGGTCTAATGCATTCTTCCAGCTCCAGGTGTAACACTATTGCTGAGTGATACATGTTTGCATACTGTGCCATATTTCTGCAATCAGGAGGAATTCAATTACTTCCCCAAAATGTCCAATTGATCTGGCATTAATATCTGCCCTCTTGGAGTTGGAAATATGCATCGAGTAGGCAGTCAATAAATTCTCCTGAATTCATAGAGGTGGCAAAGTTACTCTTTGTCTCTTCATTAAACACTCTCACAGCTTCTTTAATAATATAATGAGGCCAGTCATGAATTGTTACATGAATTTCAGCCAAGCTGCATAGCAAGTTTATAGCCCCCACTCCCTCGCCCCCTCAAAGAATATCACTGGTAAATACATCTTTCCTCTTTCATAAAAGGTGACGAAAGTTGTCAGAGCAATCTTCACAGTGGAAAAGCCTACTTTCGTCACCTGTAATCCACACACAGTGCTCGTTTTGCCATCATCACAGGATCACCGAGAAGACGTACCGCATGTTCACAAAAGCGCATGTGACGCATGTTCACATGTATGCCTGACAACACGACTTGGCAAACTGGCTCATTAGAATTGTGTTCAGTTACACCTAGAAGCACGTCCGTCTACTTCTCAAGGTAATCGAGAAATAGGTACATTTTAGGAACTTTTTTATCCTACTATGTACGTTAAGAGAGGTAACCCTACAGTGTGTGACATGACAAAAGACTCATTAACTCAATGGCATTACAGAGTTTGGCTGCTAGCATCTACAATTCCTTAGTCTTTGTGTCACTATTATATAAAAAATTATCCACATGATTTCAAAAAGGTACGAGGTTGACCTTGACTATAATTTAACTAAATATCTCCCATTGTCAATTTGTCCACCTCCATAAATTCAGTATAACCATGACAAGCAAACTACATGCATTGCATTATAGAAACCTTAGAAATTGCGCCAGCACTTTGAAAAAGATCATGGTTCAACCACCTGGCCAAAATCTGCATAATTTTGTAGCACCATTCACAACAACCAGGACATGGCGCATGCAGTGATTTGTTTGACTCTGCATGCAAGGGTCAAAATGCCACAACAATGGCAGCAACACATAGCTCAGGAGTCTTCAAAACATCTTCACCAAAGTTCACTTTCATATACTGACTCACTATCCTAGTTAAAAAATATTATTACAACTTCAGTGTATACTAAACCTTGAATGATGAGCATAATATGACCAACAGTGGCATCTCATGCAATAAAGGCATTATTACTAGACTTATTTGAAATAATGAAAATCTTTGATATGACCACACACCAAAAGTAAATACTTCTTGGTCATTTAAAAATAATATTAAGAAATCTTATCTGAAAAATAACAGAGCCACATGAGGCACAGACCTTTACCTACTTCTTGATGTGAACACCATTATGACTGACTAGACTGAGGCAATTTTTGCTTTGTTGCATGACATTTGTGATACAATGTTGAGAACTCTCACCATCAAGCCTATTGATTCATCACTTGAAAAATGCCATAGGCTCTTTCCTGCCATACAATTCTGGATGGTGGCAAAACAAGTGAAGGTCACTTATTGTTAGTACCAGGTCTGCAACTTCCTAATGTAGCCAAATGTAGAGAGCCGTGAGCTTAGTTACGCTCCCCCCCACAGGCTAATGATCTGGTGCTGGTGGCGATTCATGGAGCACTACGGCTAGGGTCACGTTCAGGCGGACGCCTTCTGAAACCAACTCAAACTGTCCTTTCCAATGCATTCGCAGAGACAGCCACCCAAACATGGCCAGAAGTAATGCTCCGTGGAGGGACTGCAGCGCCAAATTGAACATTCACCAGGGCGCATCTAAGCTCACACATGGGAGGAAGGAGATGCGCGACCTGAGTATTAGACCGTGGTCTGAGTGTTCAAACATGTTTCTCTTGAACTGTTCTTAATGCTGCAATGCCCCTGCATGGACTGCATGTGTACAATTACGCATTGTTGTGCTTCTTTCTCGAACAATGCAAGTGCAATGTTTTGATCATCTTCACAAGAATCCAGGCCTTGCACCGACTTATGAGTGGCTAACCCTGTTTCACCACTCAAAAAAATTCTTTGCAGGAGAGAGCCGAGGAGGTGACCAAGAGAAAATATAATAGGATTGGCTGTGACGGTACTAGCCATACTCACAATTTCTGCTACTGCGATTTTTTAAATGCTTCAATCAAATTAAATTATGTCTGAGTCAAGAAGTAGCTTGTCAACTGTTCCATCAGGTGTCTGTATTGTTTTGGGGGGAAATTCTCTGGCCTTTTATGGCCAATGGATATAATTTCGAAATGTGGTAATATACCTTGAAATGTTTTCATGCATATGTTAGGCAATGAGTCAGATTCCTCTATATTCTATGTATCCCTCCACAGCCAAAGTGCACAAAAATCAACGACCAATGTTGAAAGCCTAAACAATAATGTTAATTATTTCTTTACTCATGTTTTTACATTGCAACAATATTCAAGATATGACCATCTTTAACAAACCCTTATAACTCATAGTTTTGCTGCAATGACTCAAAACAGATGGAACTGGTGTAACCTAATTGCCACTCTCCAATGGAGAGTTCAATGGTCAGGTTGACAGTTACTCCCTAATGCAACACACCACAGACAACATCAGTTTTCTCCTGCAAGCCCGTCATGCAAGTACATGCGTAAGTCCCCATCCACTGACAGCTCTATGAGTATAACATCATGCACCTAAGTCCACAAATTTTCATTCCTATATTTTAGGTAAAGCAATGGATGCAAAAAGATAGTGAGAAGTAAGGATTAATTAATTTTCATCCTACCTGCAGATGTATCCAAACCGCTCTCTCCAGCAAGAAGCGATGGACCAGGAATGATATCACCAGCAGAACCTGCAATCATGTCAATACCTACAAAATTACACTGTACTATGGGCTCTAAGCACTATTATGGGGAACAGCACAGCCTGACTACTTTAAGCTGACTACAAGGTGCTTAACTCACTTTACAGGCTGATTTAACAAGGCCAGGCCTATATTGATAATCATATCTTGGGAGTTCTGTAAATTTGTTAGCTCTACAGCCCTCTAGCATTCCTGAATGTATGGATGAGTCATCAATGAGGCATCAGAGAGCCAATGAGGATCATGAGGATACATAAGCCTGTGCTTAATTTTTCCACTTACTTTGTGAGTGTTGAGGTCGATCAGGTGACAATGACCCAGAAGCATCAAGTGAGTTGTTTTCCACATTAGCTCCATCTTCATGAGTATCATCTCCATCCATGTAGTCGCAAGGATCCACTTTCCCCTGAAAAAAATTCATAATTACAATTTCACAATAAGGTCAATAACCAACACATCGAGAAAAAAAAATTAATTAAAAATGTTCTCTCATTCACATTCAGACCTCAAGATGGCAGTGAGGTCTCCCCACAGGTGGTTTTAGAACTAGTTTTAGTCTTAATGTTCTGATCCACCAATAGTAATTCTGGCACAAAGACAAACAGACTTAGGGCAATTGGCAGATCCTTACACTGACACTAAAACTAGTGCTAAGACACCCGCATCGTACAGTCCCCTTTAGACCCACAGCAACAGGTGGCTCAGGATGCCAAGGCAGGCACTCCTGTACTTGGCAGAGTAGAACCTTCCAAAGCTCATAAAGCTCAACAGTTTTCATGGCAATTCTGTTGTCACAATCTGATCCCATGGGAAAATGATCAATAAAACTGGGCATTACAGTTACCAATATGGAACCATGGAAATCAGAAACACATTTAGATTTCTATCAGAAAGTGCAAGGTTTAACCAAATATAATTTCTTTGTACTGATGTGCAAAACGTAGTGTCCTACATAGTGATGTAGCCTTACCTCCAAAGCATCACAGGTATTCTTCACCACTCCCTCAGACTCATCACTGTCACTGAAGTCGATGCTCTCCTCCTTCTTGACTGGTGCAGACAAATCATCATGGAAGGAGTTCTGGCTCTCCTCCACAGCATCATTCCGACTCCTCTTCTCAGGAGGAGGATCTGCCACAGATGTACCTTCATCCTGCCCACCTTCTTTCAATTCTTGGATTGGAGGAATGCGAGGCTGGCTGTACAGCGACTGTGAGAATGCCTGCCAGAAGTTGTATGGCATGCTACCTGAAGCAGCACTGGGTGGTGTTGTTTCTGTGCTCCTTGGTGACACTGACTTAGGAGGCTGTTCCTCAGTCCTGCTATCTTCCTTGTGTTGTGAGGCTTCTGCCAGTCCACGGATCTGAAGAGCCTCTGCTGTCTTCAAGAAGCCTGCCAGGTGGGTTTGTGACACATTCACTTCACCTGTGTACATAAACTCCATGAGGTTGAGTAAATGCAGGTACTCCACATCTCGCATGAAGACTATGGGATGCTGGCATGGGTTGCCCTACAAGAAATGCAAAAATTAATATGAGTATCAACTAAAGCAGTAAACTTAAAAACAGACCTGGTTTAGTCATACAGTATATTCCTTTACTCTTTCTGTCATCAATATTTTCAACCCTCACTAATGGGTATTCCTCTTATGACCTCAAAATGTAAAAATGCTAAGTATTCATATCCTCCACCCTACCTGCCATTTACTTCTGCAATGGTTTGAGAATGATTAATTTCATCTGGTGCCATTTTAATTTCATCTGGTGCCATTTTATTTTCGTACCTCCCAACAGTTAGAAACAAATCAATTGTAAAAGAAAAAATGGACACTGTTGAAAACTTTCCAGACTAATATAAATCTCAATTCATTTACACACTAGTGTATTTAACACTTTCAATCAATCTCGTGGCAACATTACCTTGAATAATTCCTTAAAATATGGGCTGCATGCTGAGAGGACCACTTTGTGCGCTTTTAAATGCTTCCCTTCGCAGGCCAGAGTTACATCAACAAAATCTTCCTCATCTCGTAATGCCTCAAACTGTGACGTAATGTTGGCTTGGAAGTTGTTCCATCGCAGGCAAAACTGCTGCTCTCGATCCATTGTTCCTGTAAATGTTTTAAGTTATAACCATTTTACAGGGGAATGAGTCTAATTATGAGCCTTTACAATTGAACTACTTACCTTATATGTCTGCAAGGTTCCAATCCAAGCACCAGGGCACAAAAATGTCATTTGAAGCTGAAATGCATTAAAAATTATTATCCTCTCTAGTTACATTACAATTTGTTATACTATTTATAGCACAGTGAAACCTGTACAAAGCAGTACCTCCATTCTGGATTTTTTTTTCATAAGAAACAAGTTTCCTTTATGTTGGACACCATTAAACTAGAGAAACTAATTTTACAATTCATTAAAGGCTCTGATTTGATGTTCCAAGTCAGTGCCTTTTTCAAATGCTGAATTAAAGAAAGTAAAGGAGTAAAGAAACCCTGGATAAAGTGGAATTAATATAGGCAGGCCACACTAACTTGCCATTGACATCCTCATTTTGTTTACCAACTCCTAGTCAACGGAATCTGCCAAACACACTCCTGGAACCTCCCACTTTTCAAATTTTGAGAACGACAAACAGTGTTCCTTTTGTTGACACTGTTTACTCCTATTGTTGTGTGAGGGCATCTTCATGGAAACAGGAAAAGTGGGAGGTTCCAAGGGTAAGAGTTTGGCAGATTTCCGCTGACTAGGAGTTGGTAAACAAAACGATAACGTCTATGGCAAGTTAGCATGGCCTGCCTATATTCATGTCCACAACATTGAGGAGCCATGTTTCAGTTAGGTTGTCAAATAATACTTCAATTTAACTTAACTTGTGCTGTAAGATTTTCTGGACCACAATATAACTATCCTCAAAATAGCAGCTTAGTGCCAAAATGTTACCCATATGCACACACAGACAGAAACCATCCTATAGTGGACTCTAGCTATAGCAGAAACTTGTCTACTGCAAAAATACTTTGCAATCCTGGCAGTGATATGTGTTTGAATTTTTGTCTGACATTGAGGAACCTATCGAACACGGTAACTGACATTTTTATTATCCTCATGAGAACACCCTTGTGTACAGTGGAATATTTTAACTCCATATGGCAGATTCACAACTTTGTCAAAAAAATCATTATCAATTCCAAGGTCCTCTTCATAATACGCAGGGCATACCAAAATGATTTACAATATTATTAATTTTTTTGCCAAAAATACAGGGACCATGCAGGTCGGCATAAGGCACACACTATCCACAGACAGAACCCTCCCGGAGCCGAATGCACAGGAGTCATGGGTGTAGCAACTTCTCCAGGTCCCCCACGAACTACTTTTTGGAGGTGCGACACACCTACTACCAGACAACTGCTCAGTCAGCAACTATCAACAATGTCCTTAAAATGGCATCTGCGAAGGGATTTTTGCTTTGGATCTTGCTTTGAGTGCTTCCACACCCACTGTACTCCCCTGGACTGGCCTCTAGTGACTTTGTTTGTTTGTTTGTTATTATGTCATACCCCGTGATAGGGCCAGGGCCCTCTTGGGGGAGGGGGGGGGGGGGTGGCAAGGGACAACGTTCTGAAGTAGTCATTTCTGACCCTCTTAAATATACCAGAGCTTTTCTCTTGGCCTATTTTTGTTTTGTTTTGTTTTGTTTACCCCATGATGTCCTTTACCGGAACTATAGGGGGGCGGGGGGGCGCACACCACCATCAGTTTTCTATTATTTTCCGGCTTCATTCTCCAGGTGCAAGGAAACAAGGACATTGGGAAAGGATAGGGATTGTTGGGGAGGGAACATGGGTGCAAGTGTAATGTCAAGCGTTGGGCCATGTGCTGTTCCCCAGGTGGTTAGGTTGTCAGACACCTCCAAGGTGCAGGTCAGAGACCCTCCCGATGCAGGCGAAAGGTAGCTCCCAGGCGGGGATCGAACCTGGGACCTTTCACTCAGCAAGCCGAGACATTACCATCTCGGCCACCGCACCTCCCCGTTTTCTCTTGGCCGTGGGCAGAGAAGGGATGCCTGGACATGTTGGGTGAAAAGGGGAAAAAGACCCGACCAAGCGAAGGTGACTCCCTGATGCAGACAGGATTTGAACCCCGGACCTCCCGCTTGGCTGGCCAATAGAATAGCCTCTAGAAGACCATGCCCCCTGCCTCCAATTACTTTCATCTGTTCACATATATTTTAAAAGTCCCTTCGCCGATGCCATTTCGAGGACATTGTTGACTGTGAAGAGTTGTCTGGGAGTCGGTCGCCGTGCCACCAGAAAGTGGTTCCTGGAAGGCCTGGAGAGGTTGACCAGTGCCAGTGAATTCTGCTCCAGGAGGATTCTATATCTATAATGTGTGCCTATTTTTCGACCTGCATGGGCGTTGTGTCTGTGGCAAAAAAAAAATTGTAAATCATTTTGGTACCGCCCTTGTAACAATTATTGCCTAGTGACAACTGCTTTTAGGTATATAGTCTGGTGACCCGGGGTAGCTTGCCCCCTGGGGTAACTGGTTGTTTACTGCTATCCTTTTACATATGCTGCCATGGTGATTACCCCCGGGATAGCTTACCCGGGGTCATCAGACTAGGGGCCTTAATTTCCTGTGTCCTTACTTAACCCTAACTGAACCAGTGTAATTTCATATTTGTTGAAAATTGTGAGAGGGGGCAATTTTTTAAAAAATGCTGTGGGCTATGGCAGTTTGGGTCACAGCTGAGGGGTCACAGGGAGGAGAGAGGGGTGTAATTAATTCCAATGGGAGCCGCCTTTGGAATACCGTCCGTGTTTTTCTTTAAAATTACTTTTTGATGCAACGCATACTGATGGCAGTGTCGGATAGTGCCCCTTGACCTGTCATGTCATATTACTGGCAACACTCCTCACCACAGACTGTTCACATCCAGTGATGACATACAGGCAGTTTCTTACAAAGAATACTTGGTAATGGAACTGAAGCCTACTGCATCAGCAATGCATGCCTGCTCCACTTGGAAGTGCCTGCCAAGGGGTGGTGCTAAACCCCTAACGATGCAGTTACTTAAATATAATTTTTAAAACTAAATATGGTCCCTTTGGGTTAATATTTGGGTCGTTAATGTTGCCAAGGTTCGGAGGAAGCCATGTACCTGTTTTCCACCATTGGAAGGTCAAGGTCAACACGAATTTTTTTGTGTGGATAGTTTAGTAATGGACAAAAATGGTAGACATAAATTTTTTGGGGCCTAATGTGATGCAAAATTTTGCATTCATATTTTTCAATTTTGTGAGCAGTAAAAACGGGACAATGACGTATCGAAACAGTTTATGGGAAAATTTTGCTCGCAGAATTTCAGGTATGTGTGAAGCCCGTTCGAGTCAATATGCATTAGATGTCCCAGTTTCTTAATTATTCAAGTATATGAGCAATCACAACGCTCCATTTTAAAACTTTCCAAGATGGTCGATGACGTCCAGATAAATGATAACCTGGTTAGAAAGTGTCACGAAACACATACCGATACTAGAAATGTCAATTCCGATGAGAGGAAATTAAATCTCCGCCAACCCTAACCTCGAAAAGTGCACTTCCTTCCACTGCCACAAATTTCAGATAGTTCCAGACCAAACCTTCAAAAAAATCCTGACATTATACAGCACCACGATCCTGTCAGCCAGCAATGAGTGTGACACTCACCCTTCTCCCCTCCCTGCACCTCTGCAAACACACCCAAGAGTCAACTAGTCCCTTCTGCTGTCAATGCACTTGGCTCTCATTAAGCTCAGTCCCCATGCACAACAAGGTCAGAGAGAGAGAACAAGGCACACACAAAAAATGCCAGGATGGGGGGAAGGGAAAGAGAGGAGGAGGTTACTGAATGCTCATGAAAACCCCATTCTTGGTCCAAATAACGGTAAAGAGTGAAAGAAAACGGGGGAGGGGAGGAGGTGGGGGGGTGCACGGAAAGAGAGAAACAGTAAGAGGGGGGGAGGGATTTAAAAAAAAATTAGGCCACCACACATTTGCATTGTCCTTCCAAGTCTTGCAGGCATATAGCGAAGGGTGCAAAACACTCACTGTTTCAGTCCATCAGCGCTGGCCACGGAGCGGGGGAGGGGTGGGCAGCAGGAGCAGGCGGGCGGACCTGAGGGCCACTGGCGGCGGGGAAGAAATAAATAGTGTTGGTGGTCGCGGGGTATGATGTCCGGTGGAATATGCATAAAAAATAAACAACACAAGGGTCCCTCTGCTGCTGGCCTCCCCCGCCCCCCTCCCTTTTTCTTCCTTCCTCCTCCTCTTCTTCTTCTTCGCCACTCTCCTCCAGCAGCAGCTTTCTTCTTTCCACAACACAAAGCAATCGCCCCTGTCGGCTTTGCCAATTTAGCACCCTCTGCTCGGATTGTGTTTATAAAACTCACGATAACAATCGCTCGTATTAATTCACAGAAGTGGTTTAAAAATAAAGGGAACGTGTAAAAAACTAGTTGATGAGAATTTAATATCATGGCGATTGAAAGGGTAGGGTGCATGTGATTAAAAATGGCGGGCGATGCACATTTTCGCAGTTTTTGCAACAGGTTGTCATATTGCGGCGCATTTGTGGGTACGGTGATGGTAATTAGCTTGCCATGGGCACCTGTAATTGTTCAGATGATGCATAAATGATACTTGGAGACAAATAACGTCGATTTTCACACAGCGCATAAATGGACGCACCCCATTCCTTCTGTTATTGAACATTTATTTACCGTGCTATTTACTAATTGACACTTGAAGACATCAGTTGGCCAAATTTGATTTTTCACCAATATGTGAGCATTCGCAGGTATTTGTCACAATCGTGGTCACAATAGATTAAGTAAATGTTGGTCGTCGACCTTCGTGGTTCTGTCGGAAGGAACGCAGATTCGTCCGTGAGGGTGCTGCCACCTGCCGGCCGGTATTGGAACTGGAAGGAGTTGGTTGTCGGAAAAGGGCATGAGCTGCTCTCGTCGTCCTGCTTCCGTCTTCCTTCCGAGTTCTTTCATCCCCGATCTTCCAGGATTGGCGAAATAGGGCACGGGGGGTCGGGTGTCGGTGGGGGTGCCCGCGAGGAAGGCGGGTCGGCCGTGCGGTCATCGGAGGAGGAGGTCAGGGGAAGGGTCAGCTGATTTGGAGTGATCGATGTGCACCAACCAGCAACAGAAGGCAGTGTGAGTATCGGGTGTGCACCGTTCTCTCTTCTTCCCGTTCAATCCGACTAAAAAAATATGTCGGTGCGTTATGGGTCCAGTGGTCAGCATACCTTTGCAGAAAGGGAAAGTGGGGCATTCCACAGCCCTTGGGGAAGTTGCTGAGACTGCCATATCACTCGGCAGAATTTCTCCTCAAGGTTGTTGGGTGCCCAGGGCACTATTGGCTTGGTGTGCTGAATCATACTGGCTGCTGCTTTAGGCTTGCAGCCTTCTGCACCACAGGTTATCGAGGGGCTGCAAATGCAGGATTAATATTCATGGGGACAGTGCAGGATGGTGTGGCTAAAGTCTTTCCACGTAGGGTGAGTGGTGCCAAGGTGGACTACCAGTGTGGAAAGCTGTCTGGAGGTTTGTGAATCACCAGACTCTGTTTTTAAGCTGAACTTGCCCTCAAAGAGTGACATAAATAGTGGGCCAGTTCAACGGACCTGCAGTCTCCTGGTTTTGGGGAATGTGTTGTGCAGGTCTGAACAAACTGTTAAATGGGTACATAATTTTATTTACATAACCATTTCTTAAGAAACTCAGGGATAGGATTAATTAATCATGTGGTGCAAGGTGGATTATTTTTTTTTCCAGTGAGAGATTCCACAAGCAATGTTGACTTGCAAGCAGGCAGGGATTGTTATTTTACCCGATGACCTAACCTTAGGGCTGAGGCAATATCTGATTATGATGGAATGTGTAATGAATGCATATTTGGAATAGGTATCAGTGGCATTCAGTATTACACAACATAAATCATAGGGTATGATGGATATGTGTCTACTCAAATTAAGGAAAATTGTATGATTTTGTGGTGTCAGTTTTTATGCATAATGGGATATTATCACTAGTTTTTATTCATACAACCCGGCCAAAGTGTAGTGGCTGAATTAACCAGTAAAGGCCCTAGTTTGGGATAAAATGACAAGCAACTGCTTGTGTATTAGGCTTGATTATAAATATCCTCTGTACCATTGTTTTTTTTTTCTCCTTTTTATCATGCATTAAATGCAAAGACCCCTAGTGCACCACCTGAACTACCCTATAGTTCCATCTATATTCAGTATAATTATCTTACCAGCTTAATGCTGAATGTCCATGGAATAAGATACTGTTATGGCAGAGCCCAGATTTTCATCAGGTCCCTGCTATTACCAGATATTATTGTTCAGCTTCCTGTGAAAGGGATCTTCAAGTGATATTGTACCCTCCAAATAAGGCGCAATCAGTAGAAAAATGTTTTTGGTTGTTCTGCATTGTATAAGTACATTTATCATGCCATATTTTGAGTGGCCATATTTAAAGTGAATACAACACTTTTTATTATGTGTGGCTACAAGTTACGCAGGAGCACATAATATCTGTTATATTGGCTAGTACTACAGCTAGAAATATTGGTGGAAATTTCATGAATTCTCATAGGCCAGGCTTGAGGTTGGTACTACTGTAACCCAGTTGAGCAAGAGAAGCGAAGATGCAATGCACAGTACTTCCTCCCTTGTCTTGTAACTGGGAAACCTGTTGTGTAGGTGCATACGCAAACTTTTCTGTTGATGCATGCATCCTTCTCATTATTCATCACCATTATTATTATTATTATTATTATTATTATTATTATTATTATTATTATTATTATTATTATTATTATTAGTGTACTTCTTAGTGAACAGTTTGCTATATGGTCTCTTACTCTCTCATATGGGTGACCAAACCATCGTATTATTATTATTACACAGATTTAATATAATAACTACATAGAGGGCGGCACGGTGGCGGAGTGTTATCACCGCAGCCTTCCACCTCTAAGGTCCCGAGTTCGATCCCCAGATCGGACAGAGGATACTTATGTGGATAGAGTTTTGATGGGTTCTTTCCATTCGCGTGGGTTTTCTCGGGATTCTCCAGTTTCCTCCCGCAATCACAATCCATCACAGCAAAGGCAATGATTAAAGTCGGTCCATGAAAAGCTGATCCCCTAAAATGCCCAAGGAGGCTTATCACAGGGCATCCATTATTATTATTATTATTATTATCATCATCATCATCGTCGTCGTCGTCGTCGCTGGCTACCCCATGTCTGGGATTATGCCGTGATGTTATGAGTGAATGTTTGAATTATTAATAATAATAATAATAATAATAATAATAATAATAATAATAATGGGGGAGGTGTGGTGGCCGTGATGGTAACGTCACGGCTTGCTGTGTGAAAGGCCCCAGGTTCGATCCCCGCCTGGGGAACTTTCCTTTCACCTGCGTCGGGAGGGTCTCTGACCTGCACCAAGGAGGTGTCTGGCAACCTAACCTCCTGGGGAACAGCACATGACCCGTTTTTCAGACGTGCACCTTGCACCCATGTTCCCTCCCCAAAAATCCCCTATCCCTTCCCCATGTCCTTTCATCCTTGCACCGGAGTGAAGAAGAAAAAAATAGAAAATTGAAGAAAATGGTGGTATCCCACCCCCCTATAAGGACCCATGGCCCTAGCACGGGGTAACGTAAAAAATCTATATAATAATAATAATAATAATAATAATAATAATAATAATAATAATAATAATAATAATAATAATAATAATAATCTAATAACTACGTCATACACAAATGGTTGTGAGATATTCAGTTTAATGAAGTGTTTTTGCTGCATTACCACCCACAGTACTCATGGGGTAAAGGGAAACATACTAATAGGATTTTCCAATATGACATCCTGTGTTTATCGAGTTTATTGCCCAATCACTCCTGCCACAAAACTGGGTTACATTAATGTACACCTTTTCAAGCAATTTTGAAGGGAACCAATGATACAAATTAGTTCACTGTCATTCCTATTGATTTTTAGCACTGCTCTGGATGCTATATTTAGCACCCAGAGAAGAATGGAAAGGTCTGG
Organism: Catajapyx aquilonaris; assembly: GCA_000934665.2. NCBI lineage: Eukaryota > Metazoa > Arthropoda > Diplura > Dicellurata > Japygidae > Catajapyx > Catajapyx aquilonaris. Next base: position 10,150 of record JYFJ02003660.1, on the reverse strand, counting down.
CATGAGATCATTGGCTAAATTACAGTGCGTGAGGCAAATGCCAGGATGTAGAATGTAGATTAATGCTGCGGCTGTCGCATGATTGTACATGCCAGTCTCCATTGCCATCCTGCATGAATGATGTTACTTGTTTTCTTTAAAACTGTAATATTGCAATACCTCTGAGGTCTTCTGTTGTTTTTTTTCTATCTTTTTTTTTGGCTCAGCATGAGCAATGCATGCTTATTCATGGTGGACTATGGCACTGGTGCCCATTCTGACATCACTTCTTTGAGAACATTATGAGCCTGTAAACTAGGAAGAGTGGTATATTGCTGAAATGTAAACCGCTGCCCATCTAAGGATTTACAATCTTATCTACTGTGCCTCATATTTCGTGTCATAACCATTCATGTATCAGTTTCCACAATATTCTGTGTCATACTGTCAGCCTGACATTTCACAGCTTGGCAGCTGTAAGAGCTTGCAAAACAAGGGCTCCATGAAGAAATAGTTACACTTCACTTGTGTAATGAATGTAATTTCCCTTCATTACCACTAGGTTTACAAGGATATGGCAGCTGGCCTTGGCAAGCTATTTACATTTTGCCAGATGTGCGTCACAATTTTTTATAGGTTATCAGTGTATCACTAAACATCTGAATAATGCCATTTGTGGTACAGAGTTAATGTCACTCTGATAAAGTCATTGGCATTATGAGTGAAATATTACAATAGTCACTTCATTTTTGCAGAGCAAGGACATCTTGTGAAGAGGAATTAGAAGAAATGATCTGCTGTTGAAGTTTTGTTAGAAAGGCAAACTAGCCAAGCTGGCTGATCCAGATCATGAGCCACCCTTGGCAGGCTCCTCTCACGTGGATCTGGATGCGGCGCCGGAGGCTACTACGTCCAAAAATATAGGTTTCATGAACACCAGAGAAGCATCCACAGTCACTGGTAAGGGCATGACTTGCAACCTTTTTTCTCAACTCTGATTCACATAAGAGTGAACCTTTTTGGATATCCATACGCCCAAAAGTAGTGCCCACCATACCGGGCCCTACCACTCCTCACAACAAAACGTGCAGTTTGTGTAGCTCTGCAGCTACCGCATGGGCTGCCCATGATAATTAGGCCGTCGAATGACATGTACCAGCACCGTTTCTTCGAGAAAACCAGAGATACCCGAGACTAATTTTGCAGCGACTCACCGACCCCTCGGGCATATAGATATCCAAAAAGGTTCACTCTTATGTAAATCGGAGAGTAGATTACTCCCATTGTGAGTTTACTACAAGTTATAATTAACTTTAAATGCATCTGTGTTGTGCAATTCCAGGAAGTATATTACCGTATTATTAGTATAACATGTTACCGTATGCGTAGAGAATATCATTTAAAATGAATTGCTGTGGAGCAGCATTAACTAAGCTTTTTGAATGGAAACCGAAGAAACAGTCATTCAATGTGGTGACATCCTTCTCCTCTGCTCGTGTCATGCCTCAAGCTTCATACCAGTAACTACTATGAGACCATTCTGCCAGCAAGTGAAGGGCATGTCTACTTTTACGATTATTACCATCCGAATATTTCAGAAACTTGTCTTAATGAAATACATGCGACTAAACCCTCTTTAACCATTGGGGAATGATGATATGATGGTTTTGCTTCTCTTTCTATGGGAGTTGCATGATGGTTGCAGTTTTAATATCACATCATTTTCCCCTTTAAATATTATCATGGTGTATTAATTTTAATATTGGCAGGACATGTGCCTGATGAGCTCAGACTTCTGTGACAAATCCATATCCTTGCACAAGCCAGTGCTTTCCCTATCCAACTCACCAGGTAGTCAACCTCAAGAGCATGCCAAAATTTATGGACCACTCTTCAGTCGTCATTTGCACCACCTCATAAGAGCCATTTGCTGATTGCATCGGCACTTTGGCTGGGGAGTAACAAGAGAGTAGGGAGTGTACATCAATAAAAAAATCTGATTGGTAATATTGGGAAAATACCAGATGCAAACAAAGACGTGTAATTTTTTTCTGAAATGTACTGGTACGAGTATAATTACCTCATTAATTCTAAGCCTAATGCAATTTTTGCATCCCAATACTGAAGTCACATCAAAAACCTGGATGACAAGCCAGCAGAGTAGCATCTTTATAAACTGACCAAAAATAATGTGAGCTGGCTTCCAATGTTCCCTGCACCCCTGTCCTTCCACTAGTTTCAATTCTCATTTGGTTATACAGGGTGGTTCCGGTAACAGTGGCAAAAATCACAGGGTCGGTAGAGGCCCCATAGGCAAGTATTTCGAGCTGAGGTACCCATGTCCGGAAATGCCCCCGTATGGGGGTACAGCCATTTCTACCTTTGGTCTGTTGCGCCTGGTGGGAAGGCAACCCATCATACTCAAAGCTTGCTTTCATCAGGTGTGTTGCGTTTGGAGGAGACGAAGGTGAAAACAATGGGGAAGTAGCCTTCATTTTGGAAACTACATAATAAATTCGCCCATATTTTTTGGATTTTTTTGGCGTATTCCGTTTTAAGATATCAGTTTCTGTTCCGGAGATATTGGCGTTTTTTCGTAGGCAAATGGTGACGTCACTGTTTGCCTAGAAAATGTTGACGTCACGCGAAGTGAAATGAACGCAAAATTGGTGTTATAGAACGCGCCCCGTCATTGTCGTAAAATGCTTCGCTGTTGTTAGCAACCGTCCCATTCCGTGAGCAAGATAGCGGCCGGGGCGCGTATTTATTCCAGGCCGCTCAAGCCGCTTCTGGGCTGACAGTGGTGCCAACTGGTAGGAATTATCTGTCACCCGAATTCGGCACATGAAGGCCCCCTTTCTCCACCTCGATGGCCTACAGCTTCCTTGCGAATGTTTTCCGTCGTGTCCGCGGTTAATTCAAAGTCAAATTCCTCATATCTCGCAGTCAACCAGGCATTTCAGAGTACCCTTTCGATTGGCACCACCCGGCCGCTCCGTTTTTCCCGCCAATTTTGAAGGCACTTTTAAATGTGCCGTAATTTATCCAGTAATGTCATTTTGATGCAGCAGAGTGATGGAGTGTATGTTTACAGGCATGGGCTAGCTAGTTATGAACAAAAATCCAAAATCCCAGACCAAGGCTACTTCCCCATTGCGAATGTCAAGTGCAAAACCTGATGAACGCAAGCTTCGAGTACAATGGGTTGCCTACCCACCAGGCGCAACAGACCAAAGGTGGAAACAACCGTACCCCCGTACGGGGGCATTTCCGGACATGGGTACCGAAGCTCAAAATACTTGCCTATGGGGCCTCTACCCACCCTATGATTTTTGCCAGAGTTACCGGAACCACCCTGTATACCAAACAGCTGCAGATTGTGAAGTTGGACTTAGTTGGGTTAAACACGGATGTGAACTTTGCTGAGAAAGACATGCATATTTATTTGCATGCCAATCCATCTAGTCAATCTGGAACCAGGCTCAGATGCTTCTGCCTTTAACCAGTGTTCCTTGAAAATATTTCAAGTAATGGTGGGTTTATTAGTTTTACAGCAAAGTACCCAGCCAGTGTGTGATAGTTTTTAAAAATGGGATAGGGTTTTATTGTAGGTCTGTAGGGGTTCCAGTGATATAAAGTAAAGAAAGAGGGTACCCCAAGAGCAAAACGGTTAAAGATCACTGCTCTAACATACTCCACATCAAGTGCACATAGGGTATAATATAATTGCAAGTGATATTACATCTTGCACCTTCATCTGTGTACATCTGATCTTCACAGAATGCTGCATACAGAGATGTACTGTACCTTATTACCTCTCATAAAGCGGCATGCCGGTGTAGTCGAGGTCAACCAGTTTTTAGAAATGCATGATCTGGTGGCTATACCGGTATGCCAGTATAAGGTAACATAAGTTACATTATCCTTTCCGAACTTGACATTTGCCTGAAAATCGAAAAGGCATATTTTCCAAATAGAGTACCTGTACCATATATTGTTTTCAATTGCAGTGTCTGGCAATAATATCTATTAAACAGTATGTTGAAGCAGGGGGTTCACCTGTCAAAGCAGGCTGACAATGGGATTGGTCACACAGACTACATTTTTTATATGTACTGTGCAACAGAACTTGCATATTCCCACAGCCTGTACACTCACCCATTTTTATTGCAACATTATTTTAGTATGGTACCAGAAGCATTCCAGAAATTTGGCAAGGATCAAAATGACAGAAATCTACCTCAGTTATTGCGGCATGCCGGCCACCCCGGTTATACCGACATGCTGATCCACCATATTTTATACCGGCATGCCACTTTATGAGAGGTAATACAGTAATAAAAACAAGATTGGCAAATCACGTGAGAGTGATTAGAGTAGACTTTTTCAGGTTTACTGCTATTGTCCTCAACGTCCGTCACGGGACTGGGACTTGCACTGAAACCACCCATAACTCATTTTTGGCCGAAAGGGGACTTACCCTTTTCCCCCATCCTCCTCCTGCCCACAGACTGCCCCTTTCCCCTTTAAAAAATCTATCCTAGCAAACCCATCTTTTATACCTTTTTTCATCGATTGAAAAAAGTATTATAGCACAGCTCTGTACGTCCGTCCATCTGTCTGTGGACAGGTATCAGAGTGATCAGGAGGAGGGGGCGGTGGGGGGGATTGGGGGGTCAGGGGGAAAGGGGCGGTAGGGGGAGGGGGCAGCCAGGGGGAAGGGGTGGATAGAGGGAACCCGGAACCCGAAAATCGAAAAAAAAGTCTTATAGTACGGCTCTGTCTGTCTGATACCTGTCCACAGGCAGAGCCGTTCTATAGGACTTTTTTTTTCTCGAAAAAGTCTAATGAACTGTGGGGGCAGGATGGTCTAGTCTCTAGTGGCTATGCTACTGGCCACCCAAGCAGGAGGTCAGGGTTCAAAATCCTGTCCCCTTCACCTCTGCTTGGTTGAGTCTTTTTCCACTTTTCACCTGGCATGTCTGGGCAGAATTGCACTCCCTTCTCTGCCCAGGGCCAAGAGAAAATGTCTGGTATTTAAGAGGATCTGACCTTGGGAACCTCCCCTCCCCCCCCCTCCCCCTGCAAGGGCCCAAGCCCCTATCAAGGGGTATAATACAAAAAAAACAACCCAACAACAACAACAACAACAACAACTTGTGAGTGGAATTAAAATTGTGGTAACTTTTACAGACCTCAACAATTTATGACAATTAAACAGCAGTACACTGTGTCATGAACTCATGATAAGACTGGGTGGTATCATGGTAAATCCTGAACTCATAATTAATCCTAGATGAATAACATATTATCAACCATTTGTTCTGGGTTTACCTCGTTTATCCTACTGACCCTAATTGAGAAAATTGTAATTAATTTACTAAAGTAGGTGATTTGAAAACTAGTATTTATGGTGAGAAACAACGTTTTTACATGCTGTTGAGAAGGCTGTCATATTTTTTAAGATGATGGCCAGTAAGTAATTTCACAACACCTTTGTGTCATAACATAAATTCTAATCCAGAGCAAAAGAAATACTTGGTTGGATTTTCTGTTACTGAGATGGCCTGGACATGTAGATGTAGTAGTTTCTGTTGCATCTGCTCTTGACAGGTGAAAGTGGAGTTAGACACACTGACCATGACCACCCCTCTAGGTGAACGAGCTATGCACTTGGCAATTCTTTCTAACCCAAAAACATTGCGCTTTGTCTCGGGCCTTAAATACAGACGTAAACAGTACAAGTGACTCAAGATCCTCAAGTTCTCAGCAACTGATGCCAAGTTCTGGTGTTCCAAAAATGTCTCAAGCATTGAACCTAAGGCGTGTTTAGGAAGCCTTGGCTGCAGAGAACTTGGCATGCAGACACATTCTCACATGCTGACATCTTGACACTTGAACCAGACTTCACCTGCAGCATACTTTATCACTTGCTTGTACAACAATATGATGTTTATGTATGAATATTCCAGTTTTACTATGTTTCATAAATGTACACTTTTACCTGATGTGATGTCAGCATTCAGGATAGGCACATCCAGGCAGATGAGGATAATCCTGACTCTTATCTGGAGGGGGGGGGGGGGGNNNGGGGGGCTGGGCTGAAAGGCTATGCTGGGTCAGTCCCCCCTTAACAAATCTTTAATTGTATCATGTCTTATCTGGAGTGTTAAATTATTATGTAATTTCATGTCCTCTGATATTCTTAGTTATACTGTGACAGTTTATAATTGTAGCTATAGTATTTTACTATAGGGAATAAAATGAAGCCTGCTGGTAGCAGATTCTGGATACAGCATACACTTGTCAATTCATGAAGTTTTGTTTGGTCCCAGCGCAGTATTTTTTTCAATGCATTTCTGTCTCACAGAAGAAACTTGTTCCCAACTGAAAGTTATTATGGAATAGAAACATTGCTGTAAACACATTTACGAGTAACTGCATTAGCCAAAGCATTTATTTTAAAAAGGCAGGCATTAATTTGTTTAAATTTCATTAGTGTGTTAAAAATGTGGGAAATAATTTAAAACTGAACATATCTGCATAGGCCATTATGGCAAAATTAATTTTACTAAAAGCACACATATAAAAGTGCAATTTCAGCACTATTGGGTGAGTGCCAGGAGTGCACAACAACTGGGAGAGTAGTGATAGGCTTTATTTATATGCACACAGGAAGGTGCTGTCAGCATCATAAAACAAAGACATTCCCTCCTCTCCTACTTGTCAGAGAGGGTCACAGACAGGTGTCTGCATACCCACATGATGTGCACATGATACACATGATGAGGGTCTTCAGTTAGCCCTGAGAAGTGTGTGTGAGGGTGAGGGGGTGGAGTGATTACTGGCCCCTTTTTTGGCATAATAGGGAGAATGGATGTGGATGATGGTACATTGCTGGTTATTTGAAATGTTTTACTGACATTTTGAGGCCAATGAAATATCCGTATTCTTTAAGAGTTTAAGTTATACAGTAGAATAGAATAGAATAGATAAGCACAAGCTCATGCTGTACCTATCCCCCGGACATGCTGCATGCTTATTTTTGTGAGGTTAAATCATAAATGGAAGTCTGGTCTCCTTTGAATTAATGTGGGGCTTGTGGCCTCCTTCAGGGCTCCTTCATTTTAGTGTATTTGTTTCTAATACTTTTGATAATCACTATAAGTCACTGCAAATTAACTTCCTGAAATAAGCAGCTAAGTGCCAATAAATTTCTAACCACTTCAGACGTTTCAGTATGAACACCCTATATGTATGGAATGATAATTTGTAATTTGAAAGGCAATTGTGTGTTAGATTGTATAAAAATTATGCCTTAAATATTGTAAGTTAATTTCATGTCTCATCCATTTGTCAGACCTCTGCAGTGGTGGGGATTTACCTGAGGTAGAGATCATCTCTCTTGTGGAAGAACAGATTCCAAGGTACCGCCTACGAGCTGACACCCTTACATCATTTGGAGGTAAGAAAGTGTTTTATTACTCTCTCTTAAGAGCTCCGTATGCAACTACCACAAAGGAGCATGTTTATGCTTAATTACATTCTGATGAGAAATGACAATTTTGTATAGCTTACTACCCTGCGCCACATATTCATGCCTTGATTTATGCTACTTGAATAGACTAGCCCTACCTAGTTAATTAGTCAATAAAAAACGGGTACATAAGTGAACGTGACGCATAATAATATCCAGTAAGTTTCAAGTATAGATACTGTAGCGGCCTTCAGAAAGTTTCCCCGACGCGAAACTTGCCCAGAGATTTGAAAATCCACTTGACTAGGGAGAGGCTGTACAGTGGACCCCACGTGTCAGTGACTCGGATGTTTTCCCGAGTCGTGGTCACATGGAGAGGCCTTCGAACTGCATCGTACCATGACCCGTTACCAGCGACGCGACGCAATTGGAGAATCTAAAGTCGCAGAAACTCCCGGATTGGACCATGAAATGCATGAGGTGGTCAAGGGGAGGCAGGCGGTACAGGGGGAGGTGAAGGGTCGGGATTGTCGGCTGCGCACGACGGCGGCGGCGATGGCGATCAATATGACCGTCGGTGCCGAATAATCACGCTTTTCTTCGGTAGTACAGTATCCGAAATCCCTGGATTCGGGTCACTTCGGCACACTAGCTATACCCATCCCACCCGTGTGGCGGAGGTCACCCTTGACCTAGTCTCGAGAGCCTGGTGTCGTGGATGGCCCGTGACGTCATTGCGTCATGACGTTAGCAGCGGCGCTGATGGTCCAGCATCTCTCGGCCAGCTTGACGTCTCCGTCGTGAATATCGTCCCTATTTTTTCGACGTTTCCGTCAGTACTCAGGAGTGACAAACAGGCATATCTGTCGAGACTGATTTGCATATAAGGCTGTGGCAGTTATAAGACAACGAACGTAAGGGTACTTATTTACTAGGTGGGTCATGGATCGATTATGGGAGGACTAAACCATGCCTATTTTTGGGTTGCAGGTTACGAGAACGAGGACTGGTTCATCCCCTCGCCTGCTCTGAAGATCGAGGAATCAGACTTCGAGATCACCTCGGAGCAAGCACAAGAAACGCTCAATTATTTCCGTGAGTATCGAACTTGGCATGTCTTGTGCAATGTGCAATGTGCAATGTGGGTTGTATGGTTGTCATTTAGTTAATGAAACTGCGGTTGCTAACAGCAATTTGGGCGGCATCTCTTTTGCCCATTTCGATATATAGTTCCACATGTGATAATTCCATGGCATAAAAGTGCATATTGTACAGCTGGCGTAATTGGAGTGTCGACATACTAGTCGTGCTCTAGTTCTGCATTCTTCTGCAGGTACTACCGGTAGTCGCGCACTGTAATAAGCGCCCTGCTTCTGAGCATGTGAATTTTTAATTGTCTGCTCTGGGATGGGGTGGTGCACACAAGGTTGCACCTCGTTTGTCGGTGCCGGTATTTATGGCCGTATTGCGTCAGACTTGGCACAGAACAAATGTTCGCAGTTGTGCCAAGGAACGCTAGATGGAAATGGTGGTCATTTCCTCCTCCACAGTCCGACACCATAATGGCCTCCACGTGTGTGCGCGCCTGTAGAGTTTGCATGACTTCATACGAGTGGCGTACATTAGTGTGTGCGAACCACATTCTCACTCCCGTAAATAACCAAACCGGCACTATCAGATCAATGAACCTGTCTATTTAGAGCAATGCGTGTGTACGGAACTAATTCGGTCCGTTGCGTACCGATGAGACGTACCGCGAGGTCACTGCAGGATGGACGTCTGCCAAAGGATTGGGGCTGGACCTCCAGTGTTGTGGTGTCGAGGAATTCGGGTCAAGAGGTTGAGAGACGATTGTTGTGATTTTTGGTTGTTGCCCTGTGACGGTCGTTTAGTGGCGTCGCGTCGTGACTCTCGTGACTTGGTGCCTCGAACGTACTGATCTTGGAAGAAGATAAATGGGGGAAATGACGGGGATTCATGATGAATGGCATGCGAGGGGCTCGTTTACTACATTATAGTGTTTGGTGACCCGTGATTTGTGATTTGAGCCCTGGCCCGGGGTATTTCGGATCGCATTTGGAAAGTGGCTGCCTCGCTGTATGGGGTGTTAGGGAAGGGAAGTGTCAGGGACATAGAGCAGCCGGGGCAAGGCAGGAAATAGTGATGATTTACAGTGTAAAGAGCGTTGAGAATGTCAGTTCTTCGGGGTGGTATGGCATAGTGGTATTCTGTGTGTGATAACATCGCGTCGTTGTGGAATTTTTTAGGAGAAGGGCAATTGAGTGCGGTAATGAAACTGCATGATTCCAAGAGAGTTAATTAGAGGATATGACATTCAAATTATTTTACAACCCAGAAAAACTTGTTTCGCCGTTTGTGCCGCAACTAAATCACAGGTATGCCAAAGAAGCATAATTATATGAGAAATTTTTGATTCAAACTTAAAAGGCAGATCACAGCCACCGACGTATCCGCAGACCACCCACTCGGGACGACTAACTTGGGGAAATATGCGCAGAAAGGTGGGAATTTGACCTGTCATGCGTATAATTTACATTTGGCTGAAAGTACCTCGGAAATTGCTTGACAACTTCTTGTACAGGGTGTCTACAAATGATTGCAGCGGTTTCAAAAAATCACTGCGGGTTTTTTATTTAACATAGGATCGAAGTTGTTGTACAAATATATAGAGAA